>JAMBLF010001548.1:0-67776 GCA_030578115.1 Leucoptera coffeella
AAGTGTTAAAAATTTTATTTCTAAGTTTTTTCCTAATTGCATTGATATATCCTTTTGGCTACATTAAAACACACACACACACACACAGTCTTCAAGTGATTACAAAATAACATTACAGTGCCAACTTTTTTAAAATTATCCCGAAATGAAACAGAATTATTTAAATACAAAAGTGTATTGAGTATGTATGCCATCCTCCTATCCATTTGATAGAGAATATAATTACTGACCGTATCTATCTCAGGTCATTATAGAAGACTTGAGGAAGGAATTTGTGAACAATTACATGCTTCCTGCCATTGGCATGGGCCTGGTGTATGAAAGTAGATACTACCTTGGAACGTCGCTAGCAAGGCCCTGCATTTCTGTGGGCATAGTCAACGCTGCAAAGGCTCATTCTGCTAAGTATAACGATATTTATTTGTTGTATTTTTCACATATAACGGATAGTGATACAGTTCAATAATATCAATACAGTAAATGATATTACAATATCAAAAACGGCCTTAGTAGGGGCTAACCATTCGAATCGGAAGGATCAGATATCAATATAAACTTGAATGCGTGGCCATAAATTTTTCACAAATTACAAACATGAACACGCGAACCAGTGACTACGTTAAAAGGGACCTTGTTTGAAATATAATACCATATCAATACATATTGCAAGAGAAAATTATCTCTATTTCACCCGGTATTTGCATTGTTTACCTTCTTTCGGACACTAGTCGTTTTGTTTTAATAATATTAACTGCTTATATACACACATTCAGTCCTCTATTCCCTGAGTTGACTTGAACTTCGGAGACACGATAATCTCATAGGTCACTTTTTAGGATTCATATTGGGGTTGTAATGTTACTTGGTCATTCGTAACTTGTTGCAAGCCCATCACACAACAGATTTCATTTACCCCTATAATAGGTTTGATATATCGAATTTCAGGTACATAGCCCATGGTGCTACGGGAAAAGGAAATGATCAAGTCAGGTTCGAGTTGAGTGTTTATTCGTTATGGCCTGAAGCAAAGGTACATCCACATCAATCCTAATTTATTTACTATTCCCATGATGCTCTTACCCACCGATGACCGAGGATTTTTTGGTCTTTTTGGCATTTACACTGGGACATGGAACTTCGAATCATTTTGGGTCTATAGACTATTTGGTTAAACTTTAAGATCTCAAATATCTTATTATTGTCAGTATTACTGAAAAGTATGTGTGTAAGTAAATTCCTTTTGGTAACTCATTGTTCGTTTTTACACTTACGTAGATAATAGCGCCTTGGCGGATTCCCGAGTTTCTGAAAAGGTTCCAAGGACGTCCCGATCTCTTGGAATACGCTAAAAAGGAGAACATCCCAGTTTCGGCAACGCCCAAAGAACCCTGGTCTACTGATGAGAACATTATGCACATTAGGTAGGTACCCAACTCACTTCCTCAAATACTATGTCAAAATGTTATTTATAAGTAAAATTTCTTGTATCTCAGTTTCAGTAATTGAGGATGATAAGTCACACAAATGGATAGTTTTAAACATAAAATACTTCTTTTAGTGTACGATGCCTCTATCAAAGTTTCAAACTTTAAGTATCCGAGTCCAGGATAATTAATTTGTAGTAACATTATCTGAATCCAAAATAAGGCGCCCATAACCCTCTTCTTTGATCACAGCTATGAATCAGGTGTCCTCGAAGACCCAGCTGCGATTCCACCATCTGGCATATACAAGATGACGAGAGACCTAAACCAGGCTGAGGACTACCCGAGTAATATTGACATTAACTTTGAAAAAGGTATACATATTAATATCACATAATTCTATATATAGGTAAGTAGGTAAGTACTTATTTATGATATAGTCAGTCGAAAATACATTTACGTTAGCGTGCGAGTACGTAGCGGAGAAGTCTAGTTTCCAAAGTTGCTAGCACTGGTTACGTCTCTCAGGCAAGAGGTTACGACAAAAAAGAAGACTAAGAATTATAATATCGATAACACCTGAATATGTTCCCCTTGCCAAGTCGGCATGCTTAGGTAGGTAGGTACTACATGTAATAATAATGACAAGAAAAACGTATTAATAAATATGTTTTCGTTTCTCAGGAATCCCAGTGTCAGTACGGATTCCAAGTGGCCACGAGAAGGCTTTGTTGATCACAGACTCACTGGCCATTGTGGAGGCTCTGAACAAACTGGGCGGGCAACATGCAGTGGGACGCATTGACATTGTCGAGAACCGCTTTCTGGGATTGAAGGTCGGTCTATTATATTAAAAGCTACCGCTGCAAATTCATTTATACTTAAAGTTAAATCCTACTTAGCACGAATAACGTTTTTATCCCTAGTGGAATATAAAATTCCAAAATATGGAAATAGATTTTTTAGTACTTTACTTAAAATACCTTAGATCTTTTCTTTGACAATCCTTTTACGTTCTAGTCCCGAGGATTATACGAGACTCCAGCGGGAACCATACTTCACATTGCACATCTAGACATAGAAGCATTCACACTCGACCGCGAGGTTTTGAGGTAAAATCATACATTACTTATTATATGTAAAATGGCTGAGGTTACTGAGTTTGAGAAATCGTATCATATGCCGAAAAATATTTTACTTCACCGTAGAAGTACTTACTGTATCACAATTATAGTAGTATGAAGATGTTCCGAATACTATTAGCCAGTATATGACCATCAATTTCTTTTAACTTCATCTAGTCATGTGATATAATTATATTTCAGAATTAAGAAATACTTACAAGACAAAATGTCGGATTTCGTCTATAACGGATTCTGGTTCTCTCCTGAAGCGAATTATACGAAAAGTTGCATAGAGATGTCTCAGCAAGATGTAACGGGAACAGTAACTGTTCAAATATTTAAAGGAAATGGTAATTATATCATGTTAGATACTGGAGATCTATACTATAAAATATGACCTGATAATTAACCTGTCTGCTACCACTTTATAAATTTGGCGATTTTTTGGTAAATCCCTCACTTCGTTATTTATTAATTCTCAATTAATATCAAATGATCAACATAAGTTTTAAAATAGAAACATAAATGATAAAATGATAAATTTTATCAATGAATTTCGTTTAATAATCATTACTTTGTTTTTATATTTATACTTGGATATTTAACTACACAGTTGTGGTGTTAGCAAGGAAAAGCAAGAACAGCTTGTACAATCAAGAGCTGGTGTCAATGGACGTTGCGGGAGGATTCTCACCGGAAGACAGCACCGGGTTCATCAATATCCATGCCTTGAGGCTGAAAGAGTACGCCCGATATGCTGCAAAGAATCAGAAATAAATAGTTTCGGCTGTCTATGAAGACTTATGTAAAATAAATAAAATTAAACAAAATGACTATTTTTTAAATGTGAACAGATGTTAGATTTTATAAAATATTTACTACGACGTTAATGAAATTCATTGTAAGGATCCTAATAATCAACATAGGTAACATCCCGCATGTTAATCCTAGGTCACTTTTTAGAATAAATATTGGGGTTGTGATTCAATATGCAACATTGCTGACAGGTTGCTAGCATATCGCCTAATAGATTGCATTTACCGCAATTCACTTAGCCACCTCTTACGGCATCTCGGCGGCATAGCATTCTTTTCATGTCCCAGCTAGCAAGGGATCAAATAATAATATTGTATGAGTATCGTTTTAGGAAAAAGTATTTTTATGTATGTCAATTACATTTTAAATTTATACTTTAAAAACTGAGTTGTTTCACTTAATAGTGAAGATTTACAAATTTTAATTTTACACTAATTATAGCCTGTTTCGTAATTTATTAAAGATATTTTTAATGTGGTAAGGATATTCTGGTTATGAGCAAAATTATAGCAACTCCAAAACTGATTTAATTGAATTGATTCAATTTGCTTTCATACAAATTACAAGAAAACTGGCTTGGTTATTATTTTTGTATTTTGTTTTCTTCCCTTACATATAATTGATGAAATGTTCTAGACACATTGTAAAATCACCAACGAATAATATCTATCGCATTGCATACAAACCGGCAATATTTTTTTGTAGTTTAACTATAAAACTATATCGAATATAAAAGATGCAGTGGAATTTGCCCCAAAATAAAGAAGCACTATTAAAATCTTACACAACAAGACTGAAGGAAGATGTAAAGAGTATGCTTGAAAACTTTGAAGGTATAGTTTTCATTTAATGTTGTTTATACTTATTCAATGATTGAATAATAAGTTTATTTATTTATATACAACAAGATAACTTACTTTTAAGGCATACCTAATGCGTATGCTATTACATAAATTATTACTTTAAAATACCTTAAACTAATCCAATAACTTAATTACGCCTTTGGCGAACTCATCCAATCACATGAAAAGACATCAACAGTAGCCAAGACCACATTGAGAGTGAATGAGCAATCAAGTCGTTAGACTATGTTCTATACAGTTACTTTAGAGACTCAAAACTGATAATCAAGCATCCGATAAGACCCATTTCATCCATGTTTTCAATAATATGTCATATTAATCCCAGCATAACACTGAAACAGGTACAGGTCATCTAGGATATAATATGTATCTTAGGGCCTGTTGCCCCTGAAAAGATAAAAGCATATGGGCATTGATATAAAAGTTCTGAAAATGTATTTATTCCTTTATGTCAAATTTTAAAGTTAAATGTACTTAATTATAAAAGAATATTATTGCAGTTATATTAAGACGTTATTAAGTTATTCTCAGACATCCAGTTACCTATAAAAGGAATTAAGAATGAAGTTTGTGAGGCATCCGGATTCCTTTCATAGGTAACAGCTTTTTAGTTGGCAAAAGTGTTTCTGTTGGTTTAATCTTGTCATATTTCAAAGAACTATGAAGTTATAACCAATTCGTGTCACTTCGGTATTCTCAATCTACAAGAGGGCGTAACGTTCAAAGGGTTAAGATGTTTTTTGTTTATCAATTTGTAGACATATTTTTATAAACCTGTACTGTGTGTTGTAAGAAAATTACTTTTTATTTACAGAGATTATAAAACTAGCAAAAGGTGAAAATGAATCCCAATTAAATAGGATGACACAAATAGAACAAGACACTTTTGAAATGCAAGTGCGAGCTGCAAATATTGGTAAGTATAATATATAGCGGTTAATTTTACTTCATGCATACAGTGAAGAAGAAATGTACCTATCATGAGGATATATACCTATTTTTGAGAACAGTCAGTGCTTGTCAATTGTGTCACAATTTACCATGTCACATTCAGTATTGTAGCTGTGGTATCTGGTTAAAGATGGGTTTAGGCCATAGAATAACCTCTTCTGCAATTGCACACAAACCTATGCCTATAATGTTAATGAAACCTCACACACTAACATGGCCATAATGTCGTGTAACAAAAGTAATGCTTTGTTTATTTTACACAATAAGTCCCACTTTCTTGTAAAATGAATAAAAATCCTGAGTCTCTCAAAACCAGACTATTATATTGTCAACAGTGCCAGTATGCTTCTTAATAACAATTTTATTTTTGTTTCAGTGCGTGCTGGTGAGTCCCTAATGAAATTAGTATCAGACATCAAACAGTATTTGATCCTTAATGACTTCCCATCAGTGAATGAGGCCATTACCCAAAATTCAAAGCTTTTCAGAACCAAACAACAAGAATGTGATCAGAAACTTATGTCTTTGAGGGACGATATTGCAGCTGATCTTTATGATTTAGAAGATGAATACTTCACTAGTATATATAAGTAATAAAATATATAGTTTAAGTCAAAAAATGTTATTTTATTTAATATAGCCACTATCTGCTGTATGTCTCAATCTGCTTGAGAATACAATAAACCTTTCACTGTTTTTAAGAATAAACTGACTGAAACACTAATGGTCAATTTATACAAGTGCAGAGTGAAAGCGCATCTAAGTGTCTATCTGAAACTCAAATGTAACTTACACAGCTATGTGCGACCGCATTCGCATAGCTTTAGTTTAGTTATCAGTGATATGTGACTTATGCAGTGAATATAAGTTTGGATTTGACATGTTAAGTATTGCTTTGACTCTGAGCTAGTATAAATGGACTATTAACTGAATGTTTTAGTTTTATAGCAGTGTTCTAGGAATCTTTAGGACTATTAGCTTGAGAAGTTGGCCCATGACCGAGTGAAATGAAGGTCATTAATGTGAGCCCCTTGTCCCTGATGAAGGAATATAGAAACCAGAGAAAATCTACCATCTTTGCTATTTGTGCTGAGAATTTCACTATGTTTTTCTTTGTATAATCTAAGGAAATTAGAAAATGAGTTTTATAAAAATACAACTTATAAATTAACAACACGTATATTCATAATACATCATCAAGATTATTTGTATTTTCTAGTAGATGCAAACACAAACTAACTACAATCAATTTAGTGATGAACTTTGCTCTATATGCCTATTGCACCTATTGCTTGGGTGATTGTAGTTAATTTTATGACATAAGCATCAAAGTATTGGAATCTCTAAAATGCTCTAAATAAGATAATGTGGGCCATCCTTTGGGTATTGCTTGGCAAGCACTGGCCTACCCATCTTGAAATCATCCAGATAGCTATAAAAGAGGTATATAGATCCCATCACAGCAATAAAAGTGCACCACTGCACAGGGGCTGTGAACCTAGGCTTCATGGCCAGGTCATATCTGTCTTCACCAATCATTTCAGAAGAATCATGCATCTGTAAAAGAACAAATGCAACTTCTTAGAGTAATATTTTAGATTTAGATACA
Organism: Leucoptera coffeella; assembly: GCA_030578115.1. NCBI lineage: Eukaryota > Metazoa > Arthropoda > Insecta > Lepidoptera > Lyonetiidae > Leucoptera > Leucoptera coffeella. The sequence continues at coordinate 6,788 of JAMBLF010001548.1, forward strand.
AACGTTTTTTAATTAGATATAAATAAATAAAAATAAAATTCCTTTTATTCACATTAAATGCAACGTATACACAAATACAGAAAAGAATTAATTATATAATAATTTACATTTATGGAACCAAGCGCACATGGCAACCTCGCACAAGTGTGAATAGGATTTGTCTCAGCTAATGTTGATTGTGTGAAACTCACACTGCCAACGCTGATATTCCGACAAACCCTTAAGTACGTACCAGCTGTTCTAAAAACAAATAAAATATATAATATGAGTATACTGATATAAAACACTTATTTAGCAATAGCAAAACATTTTCGCTTAATGTAAATGTGTATTCAGCAGCTATAACTGTCATACTTATGAATGTCTGTACGTTTAATGTCACCCTTATGAATGTCTTAATATCACACCTAAACTTAACTTAACCCACATAGAAATCATGTGATTTTATATCGTACAACATGTACAAACTAAACCATTAAAGTATATCCGGGTCACTATTTTCCTATTCTTGAGCTTAACTATTCTTCTCTCACACTATTCTTGATTCTACTGTTAAATGAACAGATAGTAACCAGGGCCCTTACTCCACTAATGCATTGTAGGCACAATATTACTTCAGTATTGATACTGTAATACTTCAGTGGCTGTAATTTGACACTTTTGGCACTTTACTAACAAATTTTGACCACTGAAGCGCTATCAAACTACATCTGAAGTACTTCTGCGTCTAAAGTACAAAAAAAGCTACTCCACTAATCAAACATCCTTCAATGTCAGTTCAATAGCCTTGGCCTTATATTTGGTACTCCACTATTGATATTTCCGTACTTTGAGTTGCCACTGAAGCACCACTGACTCGTTATTGAGGCACAACAGTGGCAGATCAAAATATTAGCAGAGTGCCACTTATACAGCCGAGACGCAGAAGTGAAGTAGTAAGGACGCAGTTGTGTCGCTGGCAAAGTTTAGTGGAGTAAGGGCCCAGTGTAAATACATTACAGTGGAATTAAATCTAAATTTCCTTGCATCCACTAAGTGAGACACAAATATGCAAAAGCCTAAAGCTTTTGATTACCACTTCTAATCGACTATACGAATCACAAGCCACAATAAGCTTCACCTTTTTGCAAAATGAAGTCTCACTAGTTTAGGGCTGTAATGCATAAGGATAATTTCTGAAATAACATTATAGCCTACCTGAAGTCACACACAATATGCTAACAGAATTGAGATACAGAAACACAGTGCTTTTTCTGTTCTATCATCCTACAATGATTTTTTCTTGATATATTTTTCTTACTTGCTCATCAAACATAAACTGCATTATAACAATGTGAGAACATTTGAATTATACTAACCGGTTCATTGAAGTTTTTCCTAAACTCTGGAAAATCATAAGGATAGAAGGGATTCTTCGAATCACTGCCAATATCGGGCAATTTAGGATAGTCTCCATAACCTTCACTTTCAGGAAAAGGTTGGTATTCCTCCACTGTCAATCCATATTTTTTAGCGGCAGCCTCTCTTTCTTCGGGGGTTTTAGGGTATGGGCCAGGCTGGTATTGATAGTTCCAGTCTAAACAAAAAATAATAACAAATTACATAACATTTACAATAATAAGTAGTTTAATACTATTGAAACAACTCTTACGATTTCTGGTGGCATTTACGACAACCCCATAGATTTTCCTATTGGATAAAGTAGAAGATATAGCTTTTTTTAACAAGGCGCTCATTGTGAATGTGTTCATTCAAAGCATGCAAGTGAAAACAAATTATAGTATTTTCAGATTTCTGTGCTCTTATTCAATTCAATTATAGATGGTTATCGAACGGTAATACAATTCAATTCTTTGTCTTTGCAATTGCTATTGATAGCAATACAATATGACAATATATAGCCACATATTATGATCGTGTAATATTCGATAGTTTTATAATAATAATTGACGATTATTATTAGGAAATATATATATTATATTATTAGGAAAAAGTATATAATAGTAGTGAGTGCGATTCTTGCTACCTGACATTAGTATTATTAATTGGACTATTCAATTTAATTTAATATTAATTGTCAAAGTAGTTATCAATCTTTTCGGAAATAGCACATAAAGTAAACGTAAACTGTGAAAAAAATATAATTATATTTAAATATAAGTTAAACAGTTTGCTCGTTGCAGTGTGCAGTTTGTTATTGCTCGGTGTAATATCAAGATTCTTCTTGATAGTGGAGAAATATATGTAATCGTTCAGTGTCCGTCCATTTGTTGTGATTTTATTTTGTACATAATATACTCTATGCAAATATCTATAAAATTTTACTTATAACCATTTTAATATAAATCTTAGGCAGTCTAAGAGCCATGGGAAATGAAAACTCTCAAATAAATGACTTACAAATTGACGATAAAGCAACTGAAGTGACTGAGTTCTGGGCACATTATCAGGCCAAAATTAATGATAATTGCAGATATTTTAGCTTGAAAAGTGATGGCTCAGTGTCAGTGTTCAAAGGTGCAGCAGCCTTTGGTCCTCTGTGGACAGTGACTACTCCTTTAGAAAAATTTTCATGTGTAAGTTACAGTTGTGCAGTACATTTATTCTGTCTTGTAGTTGCTATTAATTTTATACTTACTTAAATTGTTCATTGCCATTGTTACAGAATCTTCTCAAATATCGTCATCCATGTATAGTGCGTTACATATCATCATGGCAGCAACATTCTACGTATCATTTAGCTACAGAATATATTCAACCTCTCTCTCAAGTTCTCAGGACGCAGAGTCCATTGCAATTGTGTATTGGACTGAATAATATACTGCGGGCCCTTGTTTTCCTACATGAGCAGGTAAACTTAAAAACTAACATCATCATCTGAAGTGATTTATTATTTATAGTTTTAATCATTATTATAAAATTAAATACTTTTGCACAATTAGTGACTTACAGGGTAGACAAAACATCATAGTCAATTTAATGTTTGTATGGAATTTTTTTACAGATTTGCGATTTATACTCATGATTAATAACTAACGGGAGTTATCACGTAAGTTTTTATATAATAAAGTTACCTTTATTAACCTGACATTTCGGCTACGTTGCAGCAGCCTTGGTCACGGTCAGACTAACTTTATTATATAAAAACATACACGATAAGTCCCATTAGTTATTAATCGTTTGTATGGAAGTTAAGATCATATTGAAAGGGAATGTTAGTAGCTTGCCTATCATCCAATAGATTCCAGTAACTCATAGTCCCTAGGAATTTGAATTACAGTCTAAGGATCATTATATTATCGTAACATAAACAAAATTTTATTTTGTTTCTATAGTATGATTCTGTATTATTCTCTCATAGTTACCAATGCATCTATAAAGAATATAAACATGTTTTAAAGTAAATATCTTAAAGTGTAAATTATTTTCAGGGGCAATCATCACATAACAATGTAAATGTATCAGCCATATATGTAACTGGAGATGGCCAGTGGAAGCTTGGAGGCATGCAATACCTTTGTCCATTTGTAGAACTAACTCCAACATATTTGAAACAGACAAGATTAAATAGGTATGAAACTAATCATATATGTTGAGAGCTATATGGTCAAAGTTCGTAATATTCCATGTATAGATGAAAGTTATTTTATCTTATTGGAATCACTTATTTTGATTTGAATATGGTCAATGTTATATTACTTAGGATTACCTTAGGAAGGAAGTTATTAAGATAAGAATACTAATATTCTGTGATTTGGAATTATATTCTGCAGTTTATGTTGATTTATAGAAAACAATAAATAATATTATCTAACTATCAATCAAGAATTTTTTAATGTGAAATAGAAACTAAGTAGATTTTTTTTGTATTTATTATTGTTATCAACTTTTTATGTATTAAAAATTTTGTTCATTGTTAAAATTTTATATCATAAATCTGTTTTGTTTTCAGATATGATAAAGCGGTGGATCCAAATGAAGATGAATTAGTTTATACAAAAACAGTAGACCAATATGCTTTTGCAGTTCTAGTTGAAGATATATTTAAGACATGTAACAATGGTAATTTGAATTTAAATAATTCTCTAATTTATTATACACTTGTCATTTCATGTGTTACAGTGCTATCACCTATGAGTCTTACAAAACCCAAAAAAAATTACATTCATAAAATTCTATACAAAAGTCACTTTAAATGCTATATTTTTTTACAGATGATGTACCCTATCTAAAAGAATTCAAGAAATACTGCCAGGACTATTTACAACATGTGGACCCTACAAAGCGACCTGACTTGTCAGAAGTTCTGCATCATAATTTCTTTAATCACGAATTTATATCAATATACAAATTTCTTAACTTCTTACCGCTGAAGAGTGATGAAGAGAAAATGCCATTTTTTACTGATATTTTAAATACACTGAAATGCTACGATGAGGAGACGGTTGCAAAACAACTGGGAGGAATGTTACTGTCCAGAGTGACGCTGCTTGATCCAACTGCCCGGACTAATGTTATCCCCTACATCTTTAAACCTAGACATGGTAACATCTTGTCTTATATTTTCACACAAATTAGTTAGGTTTTGAATATTGTGGCTGAAAAATTACACCACCTAAGTTATATTCACAACAATATGACTTAGGTGTTATAGTTTGTCACAATGTTTTGATATCAAAGTATTTAAAGAACTTGATTTATAATGTATTTATTTTTTTACATTGGAATCAATTATTATGTATAAAATAACTTTTTCAGAACGGCTACAGAATGAAGATTGCAATGGTTTTTTCTCATTACCAGTATTCAAAGAGCATGTGAAACCGAGAATAGCTCAGTTATTTGGTGTAAGAGATGCACAAATAAGAATTCTACTGTTGCAGCACTTCTCTAAGTTTGTTCATGTATTCACTCATGAAGAATTGTCTCAGCAGATCCTGCCAGAGGTAAAATATTTTTTCAGTTTTAATATCAAAATTATATTTATCTTTTTATGACTCGTTACTGTATGAAAAATGTAGAAACATTTTGTATTCGCAATTAGAGGATGTATACGTAAATTATTAAGTTTCACTTAGATTAAAATTTGCTCACCAACCTTATAAAATTCCTTTGAGAGTTAACTACTATTCATTTTATTTGTCTATCAGGAGATGTGTGTTGTTTACAATTCCTTAACTATTATCTTCATTCCAGATATTGCTAGGCATCAAAGACTCAGACGACAACTTAGTAGCATCAACTTTGATATGTCTGAGCGAATTAGTGCCCATACTGGGAGGTAGTGCAGTAATCGGCAGCAAACGCACAAAACTATTCACTGACGGTAGACCAAATATGAAAAATGTGAGCGACCATGTGAAAAACAATATTTGCTTACCTTCCAAGTCACTCAAAGACTTGTCATGTAGCGAAGAAGTTTCGGAAAGGGGAAACGGTTCACTTTTGATGATATCATTGAACGAAAGACCCTCTCCCGTCGGAGGCAATGATGAGGAGGTAGATACTCCAGAAATAACTCGTGAAAGTACTAAAGTAAATACTGAAATAGAAGAAGACTGGAGTGATTGGGAAGGTACTGAAAACAGTGCAGCGCCAATAGTAGAAACCTCCGTTGAAGTTAAGGAAAATCCAAGCGTCAAAACGAAACCGTTAGACAATACGTTACTAAGAAATGCCGCAATCAATGCGAAAAAGAATATTATGGATATAGAAGAGTTAGACATCAAAAACCAAAGATACGAGAATTCAGTGAATAAGAACGAGGAAATCGACTTTTTTGCTGATATGAAACCTACTATTGAGAAACCTGCTGTTATTGAGGTTTCCTCTGTCGAAAGTAGCGCAGTTAGCAGCAAACTGAATTTCGTACCTGACGCTAACGATGAAGCTGTCGAAGGATGGAACGACAGCTGGAGTGATTAGGTTACCTACATTGTATGTTTAGTTAAATGTATCGAAATTAATTGTAATTTTACAATTCAATGAGTATTATTTGAGTGAAAGGTAGGTATTTAGTGAGCATCATACATCCATTAATGCTTGTTCTCTGGAGTAGTGTGATATTTTGTCACAAATAATTTAGGTAAAAGTCAAATATTCACTTCTTTGGTTATGTATTTTAGCCATATTGTGCTTAGAATTTAGAGCCTCATACTTAAAAGTATTGGTTTAGTGACTTAGAATGGATCTTTATATTACGATGTATCATCCATTGGTTATATAGCACATAATAAGCTCTACATATTAAATTTGAGTAGAAACGGTATCATGTGTGAAACGGACACTACTATATAGATCTCGTGGTCGTTTATGATTTTCCGACGGTTGTGTATTGGTCTGTGAGCATACTTTATTCAAAAGTATTTTTCAACAGTATACGATTACCTAATCACTTAATAGACATATTGTTCATAAAATACACTCCACTCTCGTGTATAAAATACTTGTATATAGTAGTCATTTTATAATTGGATTTAGGTAATATGTAAATATAACTAATTTTGCGTATTATTGTATTGTATTTTGTCGTTTTATTTCATAATAATAATGAGATTTTGTTGAGTTGTTATTTTAATGTTATATTTATGTGGTTATTTTGTTTAAGTAGGTTTTAAACTACCGAAGCTGGTATTCACTTTATTGAATCAGGAATCTAAAACGCACAAGCTTATGTGTTCACCTTACTGTGTATGCGTCATTTCGCTGCTTTAAAACTAAACTGAAGAAACTCAAAAATTACTATTTTGCAAAAAACGTTGTTTTATAATATAGTTGATATATTTTTGACATTAAATTGCATAAAATTTAAAAAAATTATTAAATATAAATACATTTTTTATCTTTTTATTAACTTAATATGTTTTATGTACTTATTATTTAATCTTTTTGAGATAAAATGTTTTTCGAGTTTCTTCAGTTTAGTTTTTAAGCAGCGATTTGTTACTCGGGGTCTTTCGGCAACACGTTCCTATAATAGACGTAATTCCTATTGCATGTCATAAGCACATAGCAGTTTTGTGCAGGAAATTCATTATTTGAACTGAACTATCTGCCTTTCTTTTCCTTTACATGAAATCCTAAATTGAGACTTGCAGCTCAGAAATTAGAAGCACTTTAGGAATTCTGGCCCCTGAGAACATAACACAGAATCATATTATATTGAGTAAAAAACACTGAAATAAATAGATTGTAATTTCGTAATTATTTATTATCTTAAAGTGCAATATATTAATATATAACAAGTAATTATAAGTCTATAAATTAAATCGCTATCTAATTTTAACAACATAATTGAAATTAATTTACGAGTACAATTCTGTACTCGATACACAGCCTTTTCAAAATAAAGTGGCCAAGCCAAACATTGTCACATTTAAATGTACTTTTATTTTAATGAATACCTATTTTAAAGCCTTTGTTCGGTGATGGACAGATTCTTGATTGGTTAGACGTACTCAAACTATTAGGTATGAGATGGAAGACAAGAAACTCAAGAGAAGTTATTATATGTTTAGGTATTTCGATATTATTATTTTTTTAAATTCTTTATTAAGCCATTCACCACTAAGGTTAAGTCAGCTGAAGTACAAACACTGATGCCACGGCGTTTATACTTCTTGTTATTCAGTCGCCATGGTTACACCAACGCCGCCAGCCGCTACAACCCAAGAAAAACGAAATCGAAGCTCCAATTCTTCTCTTCCTTGTTCTTCGGTTCGTTCCAGTTGAGGATCCAAATCTTATCACAAAGCGAACATATTTAGCCAGTTTGGCATCACAATTGACTAAATATTCAACCGAAAATAATTATTTGTATTTTCAACTTTCACTGAGCTGCTGACTTTGTTGACACACCATAGACGAGTTCGAGTAGTTCGAGAATCTGTATGGAGAAAATAATACCTATAATTGTAATGTAGTTTTATTGAAATGCTTTTAATTCGCTATTATTTACAATGAACATCCATTGAATAACGATTGTAACCAAAACCGAACACAGGATTTACAATATTTTTATTCATTAATTTACGTACATTCTTTGTAAGTGACGACATCTAATGTATATGTAGAGTATTTATTCAAATATGCAATAAATAAACACATATCAAACTCGGCGTTTCTTTAAGTACCCTCTTTGTTTTAACGCACAAATGCTTTTTATGTTAAAAACTTTTTGAGTAATGTTAGCATTACAAATTGAATTTTAGTTACAAAGACACTTCACCAAGTCATTTGAATGAGTCTGATAAATGTTATTTAATTTCTTTTTAACAAAATTGACAAACCAAAGGTTTTTAAGTGACAGGGTTTTTGTAAGTCCTAAAATGCCAGCAATGCGTATATAAGGATATTTACTCGTACGTGATCCTGACCGACGCGCGGTTACGGTAGGGGTCTAAATAAGAGTGTAGCACCAACATTCATTATTTTCTAATCATATCAGAGTAATTCGAATGTTATAGCAGTGTACTACAACGAATTTTATTTTTATTGCAATCAACCCAAATATGGCCAACGTACTGTTATAAACATTAATAATTTATCAAACATTTATTGCATGCTATAAAATACATTATATATTCCATAAAATGCCTTTTTTGATTTCCTCAAAGATATTGCCATCTTAAAACATTTATGACTATATACATAGTATACAAAATAAATGCTATTTTCATGTGACTACCCTCAAACTGCAATCTTTTTCTGCATAACCAAGTCCTTTGAAGATTCGTGAAAGACGTCAATCATCTGTTGCCGTATCATGACCGAGAGAGCTGGCAAATCATCTCGGTTCAAACCTTTCGTGGGGATCGGTGGCAGAGTTGTTATAACAACCTTACCTATAATAAAAATATGAATAAATATAAACAATAAGTGGGTGTAGTTTGGTTGAAGCAAAAGTTTTGATATCAATCAATCGGAACAGTATTTATCAATGGCAAAATATATATATAAAATAATTTAATGAATGCACATCTAAATTCTATTAGAAACAATATCAACAAAAAGTTGTGATTCGTGATATCTAAACTTGGATCTGATCAGGAATACTTTCCATTGCGATGGGAACATGACTAATTGGTCAAAAATTACACCGTCTACTCCGTAATATCATAGACACGAGAACTACTGCAAACCACAAAGGTAAAGGCACATGTTGCGTATGTTTTTGAAATTGGATTAACTTTAGCTTTTTGACATAAGATACTCGTACATACCTGGTTCAAACGTTTTCGTTTCTTTGTCAAGGAAATAGTACTGGCTAAAGACGACTGGCATTAACGGAATCTGCGCATCAATGGCGAGATAGAAAGCTCCCTTCTTGAACGGCTGTATACTGCCGTTATTGAACCTAGCTCCTTCGGGGAAGATCCATAGCTTGGTCTGGAATTATAAATCAGTTTAAAGTAGATTTATCTATTGCTAACTCATTTAGATTTCAATAGTGATCGGCCAATAGCGCTGTTGTAGCCTTTATTGTTCACGATTTATTTTTTCGAGCTTTTTTTATTTCTAAACATTTTACAGGGCAATGACAGTTAAAAGGTTATTCTCATTTTCACCAAATTAGATAAGTTTGTTACTCTGTATGAGTGTAGGTACATGTATCTATTACCTAAAATATATTAGTTTACCTTATCTTTAACAATTTTCTCCGTAGCTTCCTTCATAAGCAGCCTTGCTTTTTCTGTTTTGAGTCTGTCGATGAACACGAGGCCTGAGAGCCAAGCTCCAAAGCCAAATGCCCCGGCGAACATTAGTGGCCGTTTCGCGACAACGGTACACCGCTTCATAGTAGGCCACATCTCAAACATACCTGAAGGTAATAAAAATATTTAGGTACAATACCTAATATAATAGTAGGAATGGTACCAAATTAAATCATATAGGTATTCTCAATAGTTCTGTTGCCACGGTAATAGCACGTAATAGTAAAATTTAATGATATTTTTATCAATGTAACTGAACATCATAAATAAAATTCGTTAAATTATCGCTAAGTATTGAAGTGAGTTCAGAGGTACTACAAATAGATCTCACCTAGTATATCTAGCGAGCTTTGGTGATTAGATATCACAATACAACTTTCTTCATTTTCCCAGAATTCCAGACCTCGCATTTCCCATTCTATTCCAACTATATAGGAGGCATATCGGCAAAATCTGGAAGCAACTCTGAAAAAAAATATCTTTAATTAATATTCTCATGCATGCGGACCATGTATAGAGAAAACCATGAAATAATAAAACCTCTAAGAAAAATTTGGAATGAATTTCAAGTATATGGAAATACCCTCACAATATTAACTATTAAAGTTACGTTTTACATCGAACACAGAAAGATAGGTATGGTTTGATTATTAAAAATTAAAAAGTGTCAGACATAATCTATCAGTGTTGTAGGCATTGGGCTGGCCACGTCTGTCGTAGAACGGACCACGACCTTTGGAGTAAAGCGATTCTCGAATGTAGTTTATGACGCCCCGCTGCCAGTTGGACCGATGACCGCAAGGAGGACATGGCTGGCGAAGGATCACGAATAATCGAGTTTTGTGGCGTTCCCTTGGGGAGGCCTACTTCGAGGAGTGGACTGCTATACGCTGATTAACTGGTTGTTCAATTCTATAATATTCCAATGCAGTACAGAAATATGACAAGTTCTCAACCATTCCACCAAATGCCCTTACTCTCTAAGTTGTTTTACTTATACAGGAAAACCTACTATTATAGATCATACTATTACTATTGGCGAAGCATATAACTACTGAAATTAATGCATATAAAAGGTCAAAGTGATACGCATAGTGGAAGTAGTAGCTTCATGTCTACATGAAAGAGTTAATATGATACGTGAAATGAAAAAAAAACTGAGTGATTTAAGTTTATTTATAATCTATAAAGTATATTGGTATAAACTTCATATTGTCTGTAAAAGAGGTAGGTATCATGTTTCCCGGGTTAATATCTTAATACTTTACATAGCTAGTTACAAACTTAACTTTATGGTTAACCATTCCGCACCAATCTAAATTTATCATTATGTATAATTATATCTGGCAACTGTTTTAGCGGACGAAAAGTTGGTGTACAATGATTGAATATATTTCATGAAAAACTAGAATAGAATATTTTCATTATTTAATTAATAACTAAGGTCAGTATTAAGAGTTCCCTTCATCAATTGAATTGCCAGTGTCACTTAGGTGGTTGAGTTTACAAAAATCAATAACTTACACCAAGTTCGTAACATCTCGTGGATAAATAAGAACCACTGGCATTAAAACCGTACATGTTAATAACACAAAAGCGTAATAAAGAAAAAACTTAAAGTAATATCTAAATACACTACTTTTGTCATAAAGGAAAGGCAAAGTAAATATAAAACCCGCCAAAAATAATTCTGGGTAGGAATAAGAGGAAGCCATAGTGAGTAACTGAACGAGCTGAATGAAAGTGTTAAGGATGTTGAAAGAGTTGTTTTATTTATATCGACGTCTTACTTAAATAAAAAGAAAACTTAATAGCTAGCTACTTAAAAATAATGATAATGAATATTGCTTAACGATATTACTTATTTGAAATTAATAAGTTTCCTGTAGGAACAGAAAAATCATATACATTCATGTCATTAAACACCTGTCGGGGTGGACAGAACCTCTGAGTTATTATTATATGACATTCGTCACTTTTTAGGAGGAATATTAGAGTTGTGATACTACCACCCAATAGAATTCATGTCAACCAACAATCATTCATCCATCAGTACAAATATATAAACAATAATAATAATATCAGTGCATAATAGACAAATCGTTACTCTGACCACTTAAAATAGGCAGGCAACTTAGTTATTGTTCAGAGTTGTTGTTGAGAATAATAATGATTTGTGAATTCTATTAAATGTTGCTTAAAAATGATAAATTTCAACTAGGTTCTAATTATTTATTAATTTATGGCAACACAAGCCATCTTGTCCGTCACGTTGTCACTTAGTTGACAACAGTAGTGACAGTCAATTCAATTCAATGCAAAAAAAGCTCTTTTTGATTTCAGGTTAGGGCGTATTGTGTGGGCCGCGTATTTTAAGCCGATTTTAAGTTAAAATGGTAAGGTAAATTATAAATATATTACCTATTTTCTTTAATATAGTGTTTGTTTGGTCTACCACTTCTTTGCTTACAATTATAAATGCTGATTATTGAGATTTCTTCGGATTGAGAACCATTTCCCACATACTCTTCGGTGCTATGTGGAACATGAATAGCGAATGATAACCTAAGTTTTTTCTAAAGTATTTAAATCCGCTATACTACTATCATGATGAAATACCGACACATGCGCGTCATCTGATGCTTCAGGAGTTTTGGGTGTGTCATACTAGTGTCGTGTTTTACGTATCTTTTATGCCTGCCCAATTTCGACTGCAGTACCTATGCTTATAAAGTGTCTCTGATACCTTTCCTAAATCTAGAAGTTTACATTTTATCCTAATATAAGTACTATACTTGATTTATTACTCTTACAGGCTTTCGTCAAAGTAGTGAAGAATAAGCAGTACTTTAAAAGGTACCAAGTCAAATACAAGAGGCGTCGTGAAGGTAAAACCGACTACTATGCCCGCAAAAGATTGACTGTTCAGGTATTTATAAAAAATACTTTTTATAACAACATAAACTACTTGTTATGATTTGTGTGATAGTGTGAGGCTCGCATGTCCATCTTTGCAATTGCAAAGTTAGTATTTAGTCACAGCAACCCCACTTTTCACTATTGAAGGTGCTCATACATAACCCAAGTGGGGTGGTTGTTTTCAGTCGGCTGATTATTCCACATAATATTTCTCTTGCTTCAGCATGAATTTTTATCCACCATTGTAGTCACACCTACATCACTGAACTGTAATGTTATCATTTATTTTTCAGGACAAGAACAAATACAATACGCCCAAATACCGTCTTATCGTGAGATTGTCAAACAAGGATGTCACATGCCAGGTTGCATACTCACGTATTGAGGGCGACCACATTGTGTGCGCAGCTTACTCTCATGAATTGCCTAAGTATGGCATTAAGGTAATTATCAATCTTGTAGCTCATTCAATATTTGGATTAGCTGATAAGGGAATACTCCCCACAAGTTAAATAATCATGAATAAACTATCTACTTTATGATGATATAGAACGGGCGGTCTGAAGTGTACGTACAATACACATCCTTCTGTTGAATTATGTTCTTAGCTGATTTTCAAACCTGGACTTTATTCACCTTCATTACCTGGGCTTTAGATAATTGAAACAGTCTTTATTGTTTTGCAGGCAGGTTTAACCAACTACGCCGCAGCATACTGCACAGGTCTTCTGTTGGCAAGGAGACTCCTGCAGAAACTTGGCTTAGACAAACTGTACACTGGTACAACTGATGTTAACGGAGATGAGTACAATGTAGAACCTGTATCTGAGGGACCAGGTGCTTTCAGGTTTGTATTGAATGTTTATAATAGTTTAAAATATCTTCTAGTAAATTGAATTATGAGTAATGATTATATAATGTTATATAAATAAACAAAAATTTCAGATTGACTTAGTAGGAAAAATAAAACATAATTTAAAGACTTCTCATGACAGATTCTTATATCTTTTGTGTATATCAGGTGATTTTGCTTTGTAGGTGTTACCTGGATGTTGGTCTTGCAAGAACAACTACTGGAGCTCGTGTGTTTGGTGTGATGAAGGGAGCAGTTGATGGTGGTCTTCATGTCCCTCACTCCACAAAACGTTTCCCTGGTTACGATGCTGAATCAAAGAAATTCAACGCAGAAGTTCACCGGTAAGTGATTTAGTAATACAGTTATAAATGGTAAGGAATTTTGATTGCTGTATTCATCCTCCGAGTGACAGATTAATTGTTGATCGGACAGCCATATTACAGCAAAATGAACTAAAGGAATTTTGGTTGTCCAAAGCTTTTTTATTTTATTAAAAGACTTTAAACCGTTTCTTAATACATTTGATGTTCTTAATACCATGTAAGATGTTTAATTGTTTATTAGAAAAGAAGTATCATTTAATACTTTTATTTTACATTAACAGGTCACACATCTTTGGTCTCCATGTAGCTGAGTACATGCGTAATTTAGAACAAGAAGATGAAGACGCATACAAAAGACAATTTGGAAAATACATCAAATTAGGAGTCAATGCAGATGCTGTAAGTATTTACTCTAATAAAAATCTTTGATATCAAAAAATCTCACCATAACTCTGAATCTTTTTAGTGACTTCAAAGTGGGCTGTGTCCTAATGTTTTCAGAGCACTATATTATTGTATGCTTACCGTTATGGGGTACCAACATTGTTACGTCCAATCAAATTACTGCTGTGTATGTCAAACGCAGCAGTGTCAAAGTTGGACCAAAGAATATGCATTATAACATAACTTTTATTAATAGTATTGTTAGTAAAAGTTTCTAATGCTGCAACAAATATAGTTAATAAATACTATTTGGGTGGAAAGGTTCATTTATACAATTGAATAGCAAAGCCGTAAGGAATATTTTGTATCATAATTTACGAAATGGCAATTTTATTTTCAGATTGAAGGATTGTACAAGAAGGCACATGAAGCCATCCGTGCAGATCCATCCCACAAGAAGAAGGATAGCAAGAAAGACCCAGCCAAGAAGCAGAAGAGGTGGAACAAACGTAAGCTCAGTCTTGCAGAAAGAAAGAACAGAATCAAGCAGAAGAAGGAGACCTTCATCAAGAAGCTCCAAGCTCAAGCTGATGCTTAATTTCTTAATTAAATGCATCCGATTCTGAAACTTGCTTTTATTTTACCCATAATCCAAAACTATATCTGTCACAAGGCACTGCATCAATCAACTTATGGCCATTTTTTAAAGTGAAACCAAATTATATACACATCACGCCCGTTCTTTTATACAGAAATTGATATTTTATAGCAAAGAATGCATATATGACGAACCACTTTTTGCAGGTGGAAAATAGATAATTATCGAGTGCAATAATAGTCGAATATAATTGCTGCGTCTCGGTTGCTTTTCCATACAAGTAACAAACTTTATGAAGTAGTAATTCAAATCGTGTGCGTTCGCGCAGCGGAATGTTGTTGAATTTAAAGATTTTAATTATGCAGATATTTAGTGTATGACGTCGTATAATTGTGTATGGTAAAAAAAAAATTGTGCACGCAGCCATTGTGGAGAAATTCACCAAAAACGAACGTTCGCCCAGCGGAACTTTTTTTGATCCATTGACTTTAGAAGAAAAGAGATGTGTCCAAAAATTAGTGTGTAATTGTGTATGTATGAATAAAATTAGTGCATGCATAAACTTCGGAGAAATTCAAGTTTCCGCTACGCGAACGTTTGGCCATTAGCTAGTTTTCATACAAAGCGCTTACATAGAGAGCTGTAGATTTTTACATACGTTGTTTTGAATTTGTTTATATTTGTTTAAAAACAGATTTAGAAAAAAAACGTAAGGCTTAAAAGATAAAAATATAAACGTAAAATACGCTTATTAGCTCTTAGTTCTTAAAGTATGCACTTTGGGGTCTAGATTTTCACGTTTATACAAACCTTGTAAGTGTCTGCAACACGTTGCCAAGTATCAATGATGTTCCGTTAGTAATTAAAGAGTTATAGGACAATTTACCACGAATAGATCACTGTTTACAAAGCAGTCAAATATCATGACGTTCTAAAGGAATTGCATGGTAAAATGTATGCCAATAATTAGTGTATTCATTCAACTATTCACATGCAAAATTTCATGTCATTAAATTCAGTAATTAAAGATAAACAATTATAATACTGACGAAGCATCGAAAACCTACATAACCCGACCAAGTTCGGATAGCTACAAAAAAGCGGCCGTGCAATATATTTAGGTAACATCTCAAAATTTACAGTATAATACCGGTATTGAGTTGGTACAGGTGATAACACAATTGTTGTTTCGATATAGAGTACCCGCCACATAAGGTGGCAGTTGGAGGCGTCGCCACAGTCGCGTAATCCAGTGTTGCCAGTAAACACGCCAAAACTAGCACTCACTGTGCCATACGGCTCGATACATTATATTGAGGTTTCATTTGTAACGATCTTTGGTTGCAGAGCTATAAACTCAAATAAAACAAATTAATATACCAAAGTCAAAAGTCAAAATATTTTTATTCAAAATAGGCCCTATCATAAGCTCTCTTTGAAAGTTATTTTATGATCTAAGTACAAATTAAAAAAACTATATATTGACAAAAGGAATATATATGAGTGAAGTGGAAGGGCGGTTACGTAGGGGCCGGCCTAATAAGACATATATGTAACAGTCAGATAGACGCTATATTGAAAAAAGGTGACGTTAGGAGTACCTATAACCGCCGAGAGTGTATTAGAGAATGTATGAATGTCAATGAAGCGAAAGTGGTCTGTCAGGATCGGGACAAATGGGGATCCGTGATCTCTGCCTACCCCTCTACAGGGAATCAGGCGTGATGTGTATGTATGTATGTATGTAAAAAAACTATTTCAAACATGGCACTGAGCATTGTCTTTACATATTTTTACCGAGGTTAGTTCACCAACCATTTCGGCTGCTCAAGATGCCACGTCATGAAGACCACGACCGCTCTGATAAGAGCGTAACGATTGAGAAGAAGAAGTTCAGCGGAGACCCTTGGAGAAGAACTAACAAGAAACTCCAGAAATCAATTTATTATAATCACCCTTAACAAACATAAAAATTACAAAGAGTGGGCAAAAAACACAACGCTGGTAATACTAAATTTACCTTTCATACAAAATAACACGCAATGGCGGAAACGTCAAATTTAGTTCCAAGTTTGGCTTTTACTGCCACCTTATGTGGCGGGTACTCTAATTTATAGGTCATTTATTTTTGTACACCTACTTTTTTAAATGTATTTGACTATGACAGAAAGTTGGTACCGTTTACGTAGGTACTTTATTTAAGTATGAGCTTGAGACTTGAGATATAATCTAAATACAGTGTAAACTCTTTATAACATTATTCTCTATAACATAGAAAAGACCACAATTAAGTATTCTTCGTAATAGAGAATGGCGGCTGCGCTATAAAGAGTGTATCAATGTATGGGTTTTAAGGTAAACCAACCAAATCAGTTTTTGGTGAATTTCTCCACAATGGCTGCGTGCACAATTTTTTTTTACCATACACAATTATACGACGTCATACACTAAATATCTGCATAATTAAAATCTTTAAATTCAACAACATTCCGCTGCGCGAACGCACACATTCAAATCGTTCTCGATGACGAATCTAATTTACGTTCCAAAATTGAAGTACTTTCTATTGGTTGAGTGGTAGTGATGGTGGCAACAAATTCTATCTACAAAACATGATCCTAGGACACGCAAAAGATTTTATTAACCACTTCTGCAAAAAATGGACCTAGTACCACAGAGTAAAGAACTAGGACTCCTTATATTAAATTAGGCAGGATCTCAGTCTACCCCTCTGTATGGAGATGCTTGATGTATAAATTGAGCAAGGTAAATCATTTTGATCGATGCATATTTATATATATTTTTGTCTCGTGCTAGCGGGGACGTAAAATAATGATAACAACGTGCCGTTCATCCCAGTATGTTGTAAAAGGAGACGAGGGCTAAATGGAATCTATTGGGTGATGGACTAGCAATTTGTCACTAATGCACCATATGACATCACAGTGTTTAGAGCTAGGAGATATTATAATATCAAGGTTCTATGCACCCCGTAAAGGATTAAAGGACGTGAATATATATATGTATTACCCAAAGTTGCGACTTCAAATAATATAATTTTCGTTGGCATTGCTGGGCCCGAAGTCTACTAATGCAATTTAGCAAAATAAAACTTCAGTAGTAGTTCAAGTTGTTAGTGTAGTAGCAAAAATATTGAATTCCGGCATTGAAAGGCCGATGATCTCTTTGAGTACATATTTTACAGGAGACTTTTGTAGCCCATTATTGATGTCTACCCATGTAAAGTAACCACTTTAGCCTTGACCATATTTTCTCATTGTAAACAAACTCAAGAGCTCGCTAAAAATCTGCAAATATATGTACAAACGTGACCACTGGACATGATCTTTTTCACGGATTACCCTGTTAGTTTCATATTTTATATCAATAGTAAGGCCACAAATATTTAATTAAATACGACGACACGTAAGGCTAAAGTTAAAAATAAAAAACTGATATTTTTTCAAGATATTTATTTGTATCATTTCCATATTGAGATTGTCACTACCAATTATATTGAATCTAACGAAACTATATCCCTACATACATAAATTCTTCGTACAAATAATGTCAAGAAATAATAGTTTTCCAAATTCCATAAATTCATTAGTGAGATAAGATTGATTACAATAATGCTTACTACTACAAGTTTCACTTAACTTCGATAAATAAAGTAACACTGATTAATCTTTACTATAGCCATAAATGGATATAGGAATTGAAATTCTACATATTATAATGAGAGTCAGGTTATCGAAAGATACCTCACAAAAAACTTAGTACATCTAAAACCGCCTGTGAAATAAATACGACGCGACGTGTTGTTTAGTCCTCCTCGTAATCTTCGTCATCAAAGACGTACTTGCGTTTGTTACGTTTCCTCGCGGGGGTTCCCTTCGCCTTGTTCTTCAGCTTAATCTTCATCTTCACTGAGCGGTTAGACTCGGCATCTGACTCCTCTTCCGCTGCATACCAAAAAAAAAATAGTATTATTCTTTCAAAAAATATAAACAAATCATAGAATAGTGTGGTTAAATCTACAGGCAAACATTTTTATTTCAATTAAAAAGTTCTAGATACACCACTGTTACATGTGTAGCATTTAATCTATAAAACCTTACCTAAAAACTGCAATCACACATATTCATTACCAAACTGGTATCTTCCAAACCCATCCAGCACGTCACCTTATAAAAATACGTCATCTATTGTATGAAAGTTACAGTTCTAAACACTCACCAACATTTTCCTCCTCCGAAGAGGATTGTTGCCCACTCTCGTACTTGCGCTTGAGCTCGATAAAGAGGTTCCTAAGGCGCACTGAGTCCGCATAAATAAGGGACGCCTCCTCGTTATAAGTCTGCGCGTTGGCACACAGCGTGAAGAAGTCGCGCTCCAGATCGGCTATGTCGTTATACTGTAACAGGATTAATGATTTGTTTATAAAACCCTGGTTCTTGGTATTGAAGCAAAAAATATTTGTCAGGATCGTTGCAGGTGGCGACCGATAGTCTATGCCTATTCTGTTGAGGATGTAGAGGCGTGGAGTTATGTTCTTGGTATTGTATTGTATAATCATTTTACTTATGGGAGTTACTTATTGGAATTTTCTACACTGGTTATAAGATTTCAAATGTAACATGTACGCCAAAAATAATTAGGATATATTAATATATAATCTTGAACAATGTTTTATAGTTGTTTATTTTCATGGTTTATTTTCATTGAACGACTCCGAATAAACTTAGTGTAAAAACATTTATCGGTTGTGAACTTATCAAAATATTTCATACTTAAGTAAAAATATATTAATGTACGTATGATAAAGAGCTTTACATAATCAAAATGCGCACCACTCATACCTTATATCTCTTCTAATTGTTATGACTTGACAGGTAGAAAAGTATCTATCTGGTTACCATTAGTATTTATCCCGAGTCTATCTATTATTAATATAAAATTAGCTACAAACCTTTCCGTCGTCGATGCGAGTCATAATCTTTTTGATGTCAAGCGGTTTCTTTATGACTTCATAGTAATCAGGCAGTTCTCGTTTGGATGGCAGTTTCATGAAAGGTTCAGACAGCACGATTCCCGACCTGACACAATAGAAAATAGATAGAATTATTATCTAGTAATTGTCAAGTAAATCTAGTCATTCGAATTTAATATTTTGACAATATTAAGTTAGAAAACTGTAATAATAATAAATAGAAATCTTCAACTAGACAGCGATAAATTCTGATCGTTTTAGACGTGAAGCAGAACAATTTATCGGCAATCAAAATACACTCATATTTTACACCCTCTCTTGTAAACAAAACACCAAACTTAATTTCATATTACTTGTAGATTATAGCTTAACAAATAAAACTAAGGAAATCCATTACACTCACTCGTCAGTGTAATTAACCACTTTCTTCATGATGTGCTTGAGTTTCTTCTTGAGCTGGTTCAGTTCCGTCTTGTTCTTCTTTTTGGAGGAACTCGGCGCCTCTTCCTCATCCGAGTCATCTTGGCGGCTGCGAGCGCAAAAGCAATGACTTCAATAATATAATACATGTACAAATCACTCATTGGCATCATGACAATCTTCTTGGCATAGTAGGAGGCATGTTATTACTTACAGGTAAATGGAATATATTGGGTCACAGCTAATTCTAAAGGTGATGTATTACACTTTATATCATAGTGTGAGAATCTCTCCACTGAGAAAGGCATTGAAACACGCGAGATACACCAACTTATATATATATACACAACTTTTATACGAAAATCGAATTTAAACATCTTTATTTACTAGGACAACACGATACTTATATACGATATTTTTGGTATGCACTTTTGCATTCTGAGTATATTAAACCCGTGTATGCAATCTCCCTTTTTCTTACCGTCGCTTGCGTCCCTTCTTCCTCTTCTTGTCGAGGACCTCGTCATCATCATCTTCCTCCTCCTCATCATCCTCGAACTCCTCGTCGATGGCCTTGAGCCACTCCTTCTCTGTCAGGGAGTTGGTGTAGTCCACTTCCTTCCGCTGCCGAGACCCGCGACCTAGGTTCTCGTCGTCGTCCAAGTAGTTCCATTGGCCCTAGAGTAATAATAATAGTAATTACCACGCAATATTGTCAATAAATATTCATATATTTTATGCCTTACAGTATAGTCGTAGATTAAAAAAAAAGACAAACGCATTCACGACCCTTAACCCTTACGGGGTATTCAGAGGTTCAGGTATTCATCTCTGAAATCACGGAGGTAGTAATTCTATGGCTACCTCGATCCCACGTGTTGACCAGATAGTTAGTACTCAAATGTGACAGGTGGGAATCCATGTCGCCATTTACAATCACTAACTATTACCTCACGATGTTTTCTCTCACCGTAGTATTCGACATATTTCGAAAATTTATTTTTATTACGAAAATCTACATTTAAATTCATTAAACTTTATTTCCATTGGTATATGCTCAGGCGGGATTTGAACCCTGTACCCACTGATACAGAGTCAAGTCCCAAACAACTGAGCTGCGTCGACTTAATCGCATAAAGCTCAACTACACGTTATTATTTCAATCCTCAATAAAGCCTCTCACATACCTTGCTGCATATAACCTCGTCGTCGTCCTTGACCAGCCAATCAGGTAGCTCCGACTCGTCGATGAGTCTCGTTTGGGTTTCGGTCTTGCGTCGCTCGATGTCGATCTGCCTGAATAACTCCAGCTCTTCTTCGGATCTCGCTATCATCTCGTTTATCAAGTCATCATCTGGCACCTCGTTTTCTTCCTATGTCAAGAAATAAATACATGTTTATTCACTTAATTAAATGCCTTTCGGGAAACCTCTTAAACAGAATACCTCATCGATCACTTTAGGTTTAATATCGAAATTGTGAAGGTATTGAATATTGGTGATAGGTTGATAGTCCATCGCCGAATGCCCAATAGTCATCACAATCAAGTTTGCATTCTATTTTATTTATGCATGTGGCAGGTGGCATAGAATAGAGGAGATTAATAAAGAATACAGCTTAAAAAACTCTAACGTATGTAGTTGTATGGTTCAAAGAAAATTAATAGTAGTCTTAGTGAATGTATAGTATTAAAAAACGACTCATTATTACCTCTTCGTCATCTCCATCTTGATGCAAAATGCTCTGCAGGAACTGTTGTCGCTCAGAGCCGGTGGACTTCTGGTCGAACATACCGGCTTGGATCACCTTCTCGTCCATGTTCAATTTGTATCTGCATACATGTGAGTAAAAACCATTAGTAATAATACACATTATACGCAATCACATACTTAATATCTTCGGATAGAATCTCCGAAAAATCTTTCGTATTATGTAGTTGTGGAGAAAGACTTAGTATTTAGTAATATTTCAAGCTATAAATTATTGATTTTTAAATTCTGCCGTCCAAATCATGAGTGTAATAGGTCAATTCGAATAATTTTGGAGTAAAACGCATATAAAAGTTACAAAAATTTAACCATAGCACAGTAAGCTAGGAGCCTGAAGCTAGGTGTTTTGCGTCCCAGCTAGCACGGGACAAATTTTGATAACAAACAATTTTCATAATAAACTAACCTGGCCGCTGCCAGAATTCTCTCCTCCACCGAGTTGACCGTCATGAGTCGGAGGACCCGCACTTCGTTCCTTTGCCCGATACGATGAGCACGATCTTGCGCTTGCAGATCCTGGAAAGCGTTTACTTCTGTCAATATACTTTAATATGGGATATATTATTCAAGGTACCTTTAGTACTTTGTTTTACGTATATTGGTTTGAAGCTATTATCATCTTAACACATATTGTCTTATTACTATCAAGTAAGTAAGTTAGCAATTATTCCGATTTACCTTCTGTCTTTATAGATATTACATAGTAAACTACTAGTACAGAGTATATTAAATCATTATTTTTGTCACTTCGCCACGCAGGTCAACAAACCAAAACTGTCGACAAAATAACACAGAATAAAAAACCTCTTACTTATTAAATTGAATATAGGATCATGCATTACATTACTCAAGTCGATTAAAATGTAAGTATACTCGTACGAAAGGGCTTATAATATTTTCCTTATATAGCCTAAAATATAAAAAACTTACCACTTAAGGTACCCATACCTGATGCGGATTCCAGTCAGAGTCGAATATGATGACAGTGTCGGCGCTCTGCAGGTTAAGGCCCAGCCCTCCAGCTCTCGTGGACAGGAGGAACAGGAAGTACTCGGAGTTGGCGTCGTTGAACTTCTTCAGCAACTCGCCACGGTCCTCCGCCTTGGTCATACCGTCCAGCCTGCGGGATAATTGGAAGATAAGTCATACACTAGCCTGTGATTAATTGAATAGGTCTAGCTAAGTAGTAAGTACTCCTTTCATGATCAGCCATCACAATTCTGATATGATATACGTGATCAAGGTAATATTATCTCTGTGGTTCTGTTAATGTAAAATGGTAATATTCTACAGAGGCGCAGAAGATGTCTAATGTGTCTTATAGAAACATCTTTGCACTAGCGAAGGTTATGGCTCATTGATGTACAATGTACAGTGGATGTAATTGACAATGCAATATTACCTTAAATACTGGAAGCCGCGCCACGACAGGTAGTCTTCGATGATGGTCATGCACTGTGTCATTTGGCAGAACACCAACACTCTGTGCCCCGTGGCTTTGAGTTTCGGCAAGATACGGTCCAGCAACTCGAATTTTCCAGAGACGCGGTACAAATCTGGCCTGTAACAAAAAAAAAATATTTTCATTTCATCGAAAAACCTGAATCCGGGAATTGTCGCGACATCAGTGAACTGGTGACAGAGGCTTTTGCAACATAACCGAAACGTCAGTATACTTTGTTATTACAAATCATCCGCGATAAGTCCCGTGTTCTTGTTACATTCATATAACGTAAAAGCGCCGTATACCGACCGACCTCCTGTATCCGACCATTTTGGTTTTTTCCCTCCTAAACTTATAAATTTCACGTTAAAGTTATGAATTTGCGCTCAATTAGTTCATAAATTTATATTACATTATAAGACAAAATTTGGTTTAGATACGTTAACAGCAAATATCTCATTTGACCGAAAATGATCCGAAAAAAACATAAATCGGCGTAAAAGAAGATCTGGATTATTTTGAAGAAAACTTTGCTTAATTCGTAGTATTTTTGCATCATATCATTTATTGGTTTGTTGAGCACCGTCGATATCAATCAGCAAGTAATATTTGCGTATTTTATTCAAAATATCAAGCAAATAATAATGGTCGGAATCTGGTCCTCTATAAAATGAGTACGTTCCGAATACCGACCACTCTGGTCGGATACAGGATTTTCGTACTTTGGGAATAAAGCTATTTTTCATTTGTTTGATGAGCTTTGAGATTATTTCATGTTAACTTTCTTACTCTTAAGACTATTCTTATTTTAAAGACCTGTATCCGACCAATACTAACTATTATAGTTTTTTTGTAAAAAGTGTCTAAACTTTGACTTTTAATTCTCAAAACGTATCATTACGTCTAACATTGAATGTTTTGAATGCTTACTATTTAGTCATTTTAAACAGATATAATTACTTTTTTGCTATATTGTTATATTAGTCAAGTGTCAATAATGTAAAAAAGTACTAAAAATATGTAGATATGTTAAAATTTAAAATTTTATTACGAAAAAATATGATTGGTCGGAATCGGGACACGATTTAATCACCATGTACCGGTATCCGTCCAACTCAAGAACCTTTGGTTTCTTAGTACATGGATCAGTCTGCATGTGTCAGTTTCAGGTGTTCAGTGCATACATCTATTATATATATACATATATTAACCCCTGTACTTCCCTAACGGTATAGGGATATGCTATTGTTCGCCACCTTGAACGATCCTCATAAAGATCTCGTGTGTCTTCTGTTCCTTTCCCTATGTAAACCCACTTTGAGAAGATCATATTTAGATCAGCATAACTTCTACGTGGCCTGCCTCATCCAGCGCTACCAATCTAGGTTTTGTAAATATTTTCGTAGCCTAGCTTTCATGCATCCTCTCCATTTGCCTAAACAACCTTAACATTCTTTTTGATATTTTCACCATCTTCTTTAATACGGCATCATTCACG
Source organism: Leucoptera coffeella (assembly GCA_030578115.1). Taxonomy (NCBI): domain Eukaryota; kingdom Metazoa; phylum Arthropoda; class Insecta; order Lepidoptera; family Lyonetiidae; genus Leucoptera; species Leucoptera coffeella. Next base: position 31,705 of record JAMBLF010001548.1, read on the forward strand.
CCTTCATTTATTGCCTTACCCTATCACATAATCTTCTATTATGTACATATTTTGTTAGGAACCTGATCTGTATTGCATTATGCTACCGTGATACTTTTTCCAAACTCAACATTCAGTACCATATATAAAAGTAGGAACCAGAACGGCGTTTTTGAATCCACTCTCAACCAGCGACCAGTCATTAAACTATCTTAACCCCGTTTGTCATATTTCCCTATTTCAGTCTCTTCCCCGCTCTATATGACCTTCACCATATCTAGTCAACATACTTGCCAAATATACCAGATTCTCACTTTTTTACTTGTTCCACTTCCTGATCGTTCACTTCTTATAGAGATTCTGACATACTATCCTGTCTTTCTAAAGCATTCATGATAATCAACATACGCTTCGCTAATGGGATGAGCAGAGACTATCGATCGTCACCTTGAACGATTCTGACAATCTCTCTGGCTTCGTTTACGCCTATTCACCGTCTCATACCAGCTCTTTTGTTGCCTTGAAAGCGAACAAGGGCAATACAGTATAAGTTTAGGTATGGAGTGACTGTTCGGTTAGGCAGAAGAGAAGGTGACAAAGATGAGGCCCTTCAGCTCTCACAAGAGTGTTATTTGTCAGCCACCTGGATGTTTCAAAAAGAGTTCCACAATTGCTTACGCCATGCAACGCTCTAGTTTCAATTCCACTCCATGACCATCATAAAAAGCTGGTTTTTAGGTCTACAGCAATTAATGTTCTTCTCGACCCTACATATCTAGTCAATTCATAATGAGAGAGGGACTACGCCACTTTGGTACTGACGCTGGTCTATGTGTTAAGGCCGCGACAAATAAATTTTACCTACGAAATATTCGCAGCATGATTTGCTTTGTCAACAACAATAAAATATCGAATTTTTTTAAGAAATTTACAAGCAGGTAGCATACTTATTACGGGGTTATATTAAAGGCTTGATTTCTTTCGTTTTGTGAGCATAGAAGGTATTTTAGCAGGCGAGATACGGCTGGTCGGAATCAGGCACCTCAGTGGTCGGAATCAGGAACGTCCGGCGTCAGCCGGTCTGTAAACGGTGCATTCGGTATAAATCAAGTTTTTTGAGTTTGATACCAGATTTAGGTATGAAAAAGGCAAATTTGATATTTTTCTTTGTGATTTTATGAAAGTAAATATCGTAATCTTTTTAAAGAACGTTTTATATTATTATACTTTAAACATTTTCTTTATCTTTTTTGTGATTTACGTAGTCAATTCTATCAGTGGTCGGTATACGGCGCTTTTGCGTTACATGTCAATTGTAATAAAAATAGCCAGTGTTATTAATGGAAAAAACCAACAAAACAATTCAGAAGGTTTCGTCTATCCAAACCACAATTCATTCGCATACTAGCTACTGGGGCATTTCTTTAGAAACCCATAACTTGCGAAATATACACTATACAAAAAAAATATTTTGTGATTACATTCATACCTACTAGAAGTATAAATGTGCCGAATATGATCGATTTACATAACCTCACTTTTTTTACCTGTCCGCTTCACGTGAAATGCCCCTACTATAAACTGACTATACTATACTATAGTCTATTCTCGTTAAGTAAATAGTGACGTCATTATATACAGAGGTTAAACTGGCCAATGAGGCGTGAGTAAATGAGAAAACAAGTCACATTGACCAATCGCAGACAACCGTTGTCACGTCTCATTGGTCAAATCGTGGGTACATGATGACGTGACTATTTTCTTAATGCGAATATACTATAGTGTTATTCATTTACCAACCCAAACCCTAACAAAAATATTCAGAAGGTTTCATCTATCCAAACGGCCTACAAACCACAATCCATTCGCATACTAGCTACTATCAGATGACTATACTATACTATACTAAGACTACTATCCCACTATAGGCACGTCACTTACCCGGAGACAACAGTGCCGCCGCTGCCGACGTGGTCGCAGAACTTCTCCTCGATGTGCTGGAACATGAAGGGGTGGTTGCACAGCTTGCGCAGCTGCACGATGGTGTTCATGAGCGCCTTCGCACCGCCCTTGCCCTTGTTGCCCTTCTCTGAACCGTCCGTTAGGAGCACGCCCTTCGACTGCATGTGTCTGTGGGTATTGACAACATATATGTACATCATTTATTCCTTGAGGGGCAAAAGCTTGAATATATTGTTAGTTTCAACGATTCGTTAATAATGATTAATATAATACTGTTCGTTTCAACAAATATATTGAAAGTTCCAAGTTAGTTTCACAGTGAAGCTATAATTTTATAAGCATTCATTTAACATTAACAACAAAAGTGTAAACATTTCAATTAAATATATGCTGACTAGAACAAATAATGCAAGCCTTAAGAACTTATTAAGAGGCTGATTCAAATGATGTAATAGTCCCCTTAATATTATTAGTATATTAATAAATATAATGAGTGTATAATCATTATAATGAGCCATAATATGTATATCACTCACTTGTACAGCACGCGCTGCAGTCCGCTCATGTCGCACTTGATGATGTACTCCACTTTGTCGGGCAGCTGGCTCTCCACCTCCTTCTTGAGGCGCCGCAGCAGGAACGGCCGCAGCACCTTGTGCAGGCGCCGGATGATCAGAATCGTCTCTTCTTCGTTCAACTCCACCTGGACGGAATTTTGAAAGGTCAGACAGTGTATATACAAAAAAATAAATAATTCACTGCACACACAGATGAAAAAGGAATTACAACACAAAGAACCAGTACCGTGCAGTGAAAAGGTACCGCCCCAGCAGCTGTATAAAGTATGCTATTGTTGGCACAATTTTAAATGAGCTACCCGAATTAAATTTGATTATTTTTCTTAATTCATTTATTTTGAGTAGTGACATAGCAGCACATATTATAATATAATAAGATATGATCTTCGTGAATGAAACTGGGGTAGCGATTAAAATACGGGAAGGATTATGCGCATCAGTACTCGGTGCATTGCACTATATTGCTTTCGAAATATTATAAACTCCTATCTAACAACAATGAATATATAATATATCAATCAGTACTCCAAAACGTACACTACACCTAAAAACACTTACAAATCCTTATCATACAATATTATCCCCACTCATATTATATTACGGATATTGACACGCAATAGTACCTTTTCTCCAGTAGTAGCGAAGGGCGCATTGAACCACTGCTCGAAAGTAGAGCAGCTCTTGAATATAGAGGGAAGGAGGAAGTTGAGTAGCGCCCACAGCTCTGGCAACTTGTTCTGCAGGGGCGTACCCGTGAGCAGCAGCCGATGCGGGGCCACGTAGTGACTGTTCAGCACTTGGGTCAGCTTGCACTGGTGGTTCTTCATGCGGTGTCCTTCGTCTATTATCATGTACTTCCATTGCACCTAAAAGATATTAGTGCTTGATTGAGCTTGAAGATTCGAAGGTATATGGATTCTTTTGGGCGGTGGGCTAAAAAGCTGTTACTGATCTTTTGGGCGATTGGCTAACAATCTGTTAGTAATGTTCCATGTGAAATCATAAGCCCAACATTCATGCTAATAAGTGACCAAGAAGATGTGTGCATGCTCTCCAATGTTCAGTCTACCCCGAAATTGATTAAAGGAAGTGAACTGAATATTGCTAATAGCGAAGTGACTGTTTATGATACGCCTTTGAGTTACTATATAACCGCAGACACTAGCTATTCAACACATATGATCTCTTTATATTAATATAAAAAAGTTATAATAAAAATAACAAGCTATAAATGTAATACTAGGAAACATATCATACAAAAACACCAGCTAATGTAAAATAAATAATACTACTTATTTGCGGATGCTACACTGACCTTGGCCAACACTCCTTTGTCTTTGATGACGTATTCGTAAGTCGTGAGCAGGACGTTGAATTTCGTGGAGCGCATTTGGTTCTGCACGAGCCGCCGCGACTGAGGCGACCCTTTGTACGAGACTACCACCACAGTCGGAGCCCACTTCTCGAATTCCAACACCCAGTTGGACAGAGTACTGTGAATATAAAGATTATAATGTAGTGTTTGAGATACATCGTAAACAAGACTAACTGAACTGTAAATACGACAACCCTTGATGATTCACAATTAACTTTACTTTCCTTCGTCCTTCCTGACTAGTCGTTGATTTTCTAAATATAGGTGACTAAAGTAAACAACTCTTAAATAAACGTACTAAAAAGCCAGTTTCATCGATGTAATTGGCTACCATGCTAATCTGGGACGTAAAAAGAATATTAACTAATTAACTGACTAATTAACTAACTAACTGCCATTCTTCATGGGTTTTCATATAAGGCGATTAAGGAACTAGGGGTAAGTGGAACCTTTTGGGCTTGGCTAGCGACCTGTCACCGATGTTCCATATAAAATCAAATCCCAATATTCATGTTGGAAAGTGACCAAAAAGATAATATCCTTCTCCTTCCAATGTTTAGTACTCTACTACTACTACTCCGAAAGGTATTTATCGATGTGAATACATACATACATATCACGCCTGATTCCCTGTAGAGGGGTAGGTAGAGATACGGATCCCCATTTGTCCCGATCCTGACAGACCACTTTCGCTTCATTGACATTCATACATCTTCTCATACACTCTCGGCGGTTATAGGTACACCTAATGTCACCTTTTTTCAATATAGCGTCTATCTGACTGTCATATGACTTATTAGGCCGGCCCCTACGTAACCGCCCTCCCACTTCACCCATATATATTCCTTTTGTCAATCTGCTAGCACTCATCCGCATAACATGTCCAAACCATCGAAGCATGCTCTTTTCAATCTTAGTCACTACATCTTCTTTCAAAATAATATAATGGATATGTAAATAATATAATTATTTGCTATACGTAATTTTAGTACAATTCTAGTTCTTACCTCAGCGGAACAATGATAAGGAAGGGTCCGTTCACCTTCTTCTTCTCCATCAAGTACGTGACCAGAGCGATCGTCTGAATGGTTTTCCCCAAACCCATCTCGTCAGCCAGGATCCCATTGAGATTGTTGTTGAACAACGACACCAACCACTCCAAACCCTAACAGAACAAATTAGTAACACGGTTTAATATTATTTATAATATTGTAACACTTAAATGCTTGCAAGAAAATGGCATGATTCAAACTATTTCCGAAAAGAGTACAAGTAGAAAAAAAGTTTATATTTTGTAGATATTGAACTACTACAGTCTGACAAAGGATTCGTGACCACACCATTTTTACCAGCGGCCACACTTTTCACTTGAGTTTTATTATTTCATCTATAAACTGATCTGTTTTTTAGAATTATAATTTGATCACTGGAACGCTTCTTGACCGTAACACTTTCTGTCTGGGTGTCAGTTTGAGACTGGGTGCAAAAATTAATGAGGGTCATCGCTGTCGTTCTGGTGGGCTGGTTGATGAGTTGGGACACCATGGCCTCTCGTATCAGAGAAGTGCTGGTCGCTGGTCTCGACACGCCGCGCTCAATGAAGTTATTCGTCGTGCTCTTGTCGCTATCGACGTGCCTGCTGTGCTTGAGCCCGAAGGTTTGGCTCGTGATGACGGTAAGAGACCTGATGGAATGACTATCATTCCTTGGAAATGTGGAAGGACTTTGGTGTGGGACGCCACATGCGTGGACACTCTGGCTCCATCCAATCTCGCTGGGTCGGCTAACGAGGCTAGCACTGCGGCCACTCTGGCCGAGTCTCAGAAGTCGAGGAAGTACTCAGCACTCATGGACGAGTATTGTTTTGTCCCGTTTGCTGTTGAGACTTTAGGTCCTTGGGGTCCTGGGGCTCATCAATTAGTAAATGAAATATCATCCCGGTTAATTGAAAAGTTTAGGGATCCCAGGGCTGGAGCATTTTTCTCTCAGAGAATTAGCATAGCTATTCAGAGGGGGAATGCTATCAGTGTCTTGGGAACCCTACCACCCTCTTACAGCGATGATTATAAAGATATTTTTTGTGTAATTTAATTTTTATTTTTACTTTAGGTTTATAGTTTTAATTCTTTGTATTGTGTATGTTTTTGTGGCTGTAAATAAATATTATATATATATATATATATATATATAATATTTATTTACAGCCACAAAAACATATATATATATATATATATATATATATATATATATATATATATATATAATATTTATTTACAGCCACAAAAACATATATATATATATATATATATATATATATATATATATATATATATATATATATATATATATATATATATTTGATCATTAAGTTGTAAAAATGAGTGAAAGATTTTTTCATAAGCTTCTATCAAATAAATAAAATAATCATGAATACAAATCTTAATGAAAGTATCAAAACATGTTAATCCACAATAAGTATTGACATGTGGTAAACACATGTGTCAAGTATTGACATGTGGTGACCAGGTATCGTTTTTTCGAATTTTATTTTGTATGACCGTGGTCACGATTCGCTTGACAAACTGTAAGTAAATAGCAAAAAACCATATTGAAATACTAACTTTAATTTGATACTCCTTGAGGTTTCCGTTGACCAGTATGCTGGCTTGTTCAGTGACCGACTCATGAATGGTGTGAGCGATACTGTGAACAAAATTACAATTCATTCATAACATGGTACTTTTAATTAATATTTATCTTCACTTATAAGTTGGGACACAAAATTAATGCTCACTAGCTACTTTTGTTCCCGGCATGTCGTAGGTGACGTAGGGACTAAGGTCTATTGAACGATGGGCTAACAACCTGTCACGAATATACTAGATAACATTATAACCTCAGAAATCATACTAGAAACTATAGTCCTAACTTTAGAGATATTACTGTGACTCCGAGTTTCTAGTCACCCGAAAGCGACTAAAGAACATGGATGTATAAGTATGTTACGTATAATAAATATATATTAATTACTAACAATATTCTCAAACCAATACATTTAATTAGTATATTTAACTATAAATAGTTAAATATATATATATATATATATATACAATCTCTTACCTGTAATAAGTTTGCTCTTCTGTTTTGTACTCGTCGTCCTCGACCTTCGCCTTCTTGATGACTTCTTTCGCTTTCTCTTCTTCGCTCTTCTCCTTCTCTTTGTCCTTGTCCTTCTTACTCTTTCTTTCGGCTGTGCAATAAACAATAGCAACGTATTCTTACTTATTTATACAATCTTTCGTCAAAGTAAAGCTACACCTCGGAACAAAAGATGCATTTTACGCGTCATCGTAATGTAATAATTATATGCAGCTAGGAGTAAACCCATTTTTCAAACTAAATGTAACATTCACATCCTTTAATCCCTATCGGGGTAGACAGAACCTTGTATATATGATGATATATACTGGGTCACTTTTTACCATAAATATTAGGGCTGTGGTATCATCTGAAACATTGGGGACAGGTTGCAAGCAAATCGCCCAATAGATTTAATTTGTTCCTAGTGTCACCTCCTACGACATGCCGGGAAGAACAGTATCTAGTTAGTAATATTTTTATCTGTTATCCTATCGCGTAATCACTACATAGTATAAAACAAAGTCGCTTTCTCTGTCCCTATGTATGCTTAAATCTTTGAAACTACGCAACGGATTTTGATGCTGTTTTTTTAATAGATAGAGTGATTCAAGAGGAAGGTTTATATGTATAATAACATCCATTAAATAGTGGAGTAGGCTATATATTTTATAGCCATGAGAAGTCAGAGCGGGTCGGTAGTATTAGAACTTACAGTCATCGTCTTGGCTGTCGTCTCCGGAGTCTTCAGAATCCGAGAGCATCTCCCAGCCAGGGTGGGACTCCATCCAGTCCTTCAGTTGGGAGAGCAGAGGGGCGTCATCCCCTTTGAGGACCTACAATAGAAACACGTCAATATTTATTTGTACAAAGTTCGTCATATCATTACAGGATTACCTAATTCGATAGGGAAACGCTATATAAAATTTTATAGTATATTATTAACATTTTATATTATCAATATCTATATTTATAACTCTCTTAATACGTTAAACATTACAATAGATTGTTTCAGGCAAAATAATAATGCAAATGGTCTAAAACAATGTAATTAGATGAACAACAGTAATAGCTTAATTTATTGGGGTACAAATACAAAAACTAGTTAAATAGTAAATAAAGTGTGTCATAAATTTAAAACAAGAACTTACTGTAAACAGTTTAGATTATCTTAACTACTGGAGGACCGGCGTTTCTTCTTGCACCACAATCCTAATAAATAATACTTTATTTTCTTGGAAATAGCTTACCTCGCCAGTCTTGGGGTCCATGACGCTGACGCGCTGGTCCGAGGCCTGCGAGCTGTCGTCCATTGCGTCAATGTCGGCGCCTTCCAGCAACTTCTTCTTCCTGGATTTCTGTGACAGATAACAAGACATATTCATCACTTTCAAGGCTTACATTCGCATTTAACTGCACAAAACTTATCACCATTCTTGAATCGCTTCGATTATATTTTGTGCATAATTATGACCAGGGACCGAAATCCACTAATGCATTTTAGCAAAATCCAATCAGTAGTTCCATAGCAGTTCAATGGTGTAAAGTTATTAGTAGAGTAGCAAAAGTGTTCACTACCTTCGCAATTGCGAAGCTGGACACCTGAACCTCAGACTACCCCTCAAGGGTTTATGATCGTGAACGCGTTTGTCTTATTATCAAAAAGTGTCTAATTTCATCATTTCAATTTAGCTAAAATACATTAGTTGAATTGGACCGCTGAACGCTAATCTTGAGGTATTTCAATTTTCCTAAAATACATTAGTTGAATTGGGCCCCTGAAAGCTAATCTTGAGGTCCGGGATCCTTTTTTCGGAATTCCCGATAGAAGCAGAACAAGACGACAGAAGCGACACCCACCGACGACCTCCGTGGCGCGATCGGTTAGACGCCTGAACGCTAATCGTGAGGTCCCGGGTTCGATTCCCGGTGGAGGCAGAGTTAAGAACTACGCTTTCCTTCTGCTTTCCAGTCTGGTCGTTGATTATATATGCTATATATATATTTATCTATGTATAACAAGTATACATTTCTTAAATATACCTTGAGTAATACCCTAAACACAAGTCTTAAAATTAAATGTACTTACAAAGGGGCTAGTTCAATTGGTGTAACGTATTACAATGTTATTATTATTATTACCCTCTTCCGCTTCTCGTCTTCCTGTTGCTTCTTGCGCTGCTCCTGCTTGTGCTGCTTCACCATCTCGGTGAGGCTGGCGATGTACTCGTCCGTCTGCGACAGGAGGAACGCCAGCCGCTTGTCCTTCTTCTGGTCGATCAGCTTCCTGTAGCCCTCCTCGTCCTCCGCCATCAACCTGATGGAATAATAGCGGCATAAATGTACCTGTTATAGAATCCAACTATAGTCTATTCGCGTTAAGTAAATAGTGACGTCATGATAATCAGAGGTTAAACTGACCAATGAGACGTTAGTAAATGAGAAAACAAGTCACATTAACCAATCGCAGACATTCGTTGTCACGTCTCATTGGTCGAATCGTCGGGACATGATGATATCACTATTTTCTTAATGCGAATAGACTATAGTGAATGTTGGGCAGTCAACATGGAGAAATACTTTCGGTCTCCAATAATAATTTAGCTACTTTCATTAAAATGTTTATCTTCGCAGGGTGGTTCTGGAAATATTGTGGTCTTTTATGCGTTTATATAAAACAATCATATTTTTATTATTAATTAGAAAAAGTATTGGAAGTGTGTGACAAGAGATTTTCTCAGTATCATTCTAAATGACTACTGATCTCTACTCCGGCTATCCCTGGAAAAGTAGAGGAAGGAACTATATATAATCTTTGGCTATCTTTTAGAAACACTCAATCTTTTAGATCACCTGAACCAAGTAGCAATGCAGACGTACCTGCGCATACGTTCCTTTTCGATCCTCTCCTGCTCCTTCTTCTGTTCTCTTTCGGCGTTCGCGTGGTAGTTCATGATGGCCTTATTCATGCGCGCCAACTTCGCTACGTTGTTGCGATGGTACTCCTTGAAGTCCTTTGCTATAGTTTAACACAAAAAACCATGGTTAGCTTCATTGAAAGTTTCTATGGAACTAAATATAAAAATTTTAAACGACTCCCTTCCGTAAACAACGAAAACGACTCCCTTGTTACAATAGCAAATATTAAACACAGTATTGATATTAAATTCATTTTTGACTTACAAATAAGTGTAAATAATTATAAACCAATCCATCAATCATAAATACGTATCCATTAAGTGACAGTATTTAAGAAGCACCATAATCTCAGTATCTTAGCTACCATAAATAATTTAATATCGTATTCGGGTTACCTGGTTAGCTGTAAGGATGCCAAATGCAATTATTAAATAAAGTCGTTAATGACCACATACCATGTTGCAGCACAGTCTGCAAAAACTCCTGGTGTTTCTGGCGGCGTTTGCGTTCCGCCTCCAGCTTCTGTTGTTTCTCGAGCTTCTCCGTGGCCCGGGCCTCGCGCAGCCCCTGCCTCTTGGTGCGTTTGTACGCCTTTATATTAACCGCCGTCTCCATGGTCGTATCGCGACGGGTTTGGCTCAAGATCTGCGACATAAAACATACGTATACAGTCACGTCCTTTACTCCCTCGGAGACACTATACTAAAGTTACCTTTATTATATAAAAACTTACGCGATAAGTCCCGTTAGTTATTAATCATTAGTATAAATCGCGAATCTCTTAAACCTATAGACACTATACTATCTCATAAGTCATGTTTTGAGACAAAATATTGGGCTTTTGATATCTATGAAACATTGGTTGATTGAAGTTGCTAGCACATCACTCTATAGATTCCATTTAGCCCTAGTCCCCTACGACATTCTGGGAAGAACGGCCGCTTCTTAGCATTGTATATACATCCCACACAAGCCCGGGAACATTTACAAAAACAACGCACATTTTAATATTCATATTCATTACATCTATAGGCTATTCGCGTTAAGTAAATAGTGACGTCATGATAATCAGAGGTTAAACTGGCCTATGAGACGTGAGTAAATGAGAAAACAAGTCACATTGACCAATCGCAGACATTCGTTGTCACGTCTCATTGGTCAAATCGTTTGGGTAATGATGACGTCACTATTTTCTTAACGCGAATACACTATATGAGGTTGTAGTCCTTACCTCTGCCCGCAGCTGCTTTTGGAAGTTGAGCACTCTGAGCGCCCGCAGCTCGATCTGCGCTTGCAGGCGCACGTCCTCCGACAGGTTGGCCGGCAGATTGGACAGCAGCTCGATGCGGTGGGCGATCCGAGCTGCGATTCTACAACGCAATCATAAAAACCAATAAGATTCATCATAATAATGAAGCTAAAGTAACAATTGAAAAATTGAGTTTTCATAAATAATGTTAAAGAATGAAAATCTTTTATTATAATTCGTTTAGACTTTTAACTATATGAGACGTATGTAGTATATTAGATTTATTCTGTAATGGTATATATTTTAATATACATTCTCTTAATCTCTTTTGGGGTGGACAGAGCCTCAGAGACAAAAACATCTTTATAGTTTTTCGCATGAATACTATAAACAAAATTTGCTTTCTAACATACATTCTCAAATCGGTCTCACCACAATGACTAATCACAGTACCTGTTTTCTCGTTCGTTCATGATCTGCACGGGATCGATCCCTACCGGCTTGGGCATAGTAGTGACGCGGTTCTGCTTGCCCTGAGGCGCCGGGGTGCCGGACGGGGGCGCGGGGGCTGGTCCCGGGGGCCGGATGGCGCCTTGGAGGGGAGGCCGCGCCTGGGGCCCTCCGCCTACCACAGGCTGATGCCATACAAAACATTAAGTAATCTAGTATATATATATATTTGACTAACAAAAGGCAGACGCTGTCACGATCAGGATTCGGGTGTCCACCTATCTACTATCAGTAACCAACGTGACGGGTAGTAAACCGTGTCGCCATTTACTAGCACTGACTATTATGTTTAAGGAGAACAAGGTTCCCTCGTTGTAGAATTCGTTGGATTTTGCAAATGTATTTTTGACTCGAATATGCACAAAACAATTAGAAAACTTCATCTTCATTGGTATGTACCCACTAATACAGGGTCAAGCCCCAAACAACTAATATGTAATATCTAAATAAATAGAATAATTAAGATGTATGTGTGTGGTATCTTTGAAGCAATTAAAGTAAATTTTTAAAGCAATAATGTTGTATATTCTACAGTTACATTTGCGTATATTATGTTATATCACTATAACCTAAGCAATCTAGATTGAATTACCTGATTAGCTAGTGGCGGCGTAGGCTGCGTCGGTGGCGCCATCTGTCCCGTCATAGGCAGTGGTGTGGGCGGGGCTCCACCGGCCGCCCGCGCAGTGTCCCCATTGGCCCCGCTCTTGGGCCCGGGCTGCGGCTGCCCACCGTAAGGGGAGGGCGGCTGGGAAGGCGGAGTGGGACACTCTGGTGCTCCCTCATTGGTTCTCTTCCCAGCGGCCATCATGGCCACTTGTTGCGTGACTGGCTGATTACGCGCCAGACTTCTGTACGCTGCTATTTGAGCCCTGTTAAGAATTATTTAGATTGAAATTACTACATAATTTAGGCAAAAAATCTTTTGTATACCACAAGTGGCATAATAGCATCTATTATAATTTAATTATATGTAAATCTCATGACATATAGCATTGTCAATGAAATTTATACAAATATGAAGGAGACTTACTTCAGCTGGTTCAACTGATTGTTGGAAAAGAGACCTTTGCTTGGGTCTTGAGGATTAGACCTCGCCCGCAAAGCCAGGAGCTGTGAGTATCTGGGGTCTTCTTGCAGGCCTTTTTCTTCCATTGAATCAATGGCCCTTTGCAGCGCATTCAGATTGTCTGCCCCAGGGTTAGGCATGGCCCCGTGTAAGGGTGAGACAGACTGGGGCACCCCATTGGCAGGTGCAGCGTTAGGGGGTGGGGGCCCAGACGGCCCTGGGGGTGCGGATCCAGGCTGCGATGGTGATGGGTGCTGAGCATGGTGTGCTGGCATGTGCGAGGGAGCCCCACTGGATGAATGCATAGCCCCTGGTGGGGGAACGCCACCGCTTATTGGTGGAGGTGCAGTTCCACCTATTGGAGGTCCACCCTGAAAGGAAATTTGTATGCTTTTACATATATCAACACAAACCTTAGCTGTTGTATAAAAATTTATTTGTTTTGAATCAATACAAGTCTTTGAATTTCATGATTGAACCAAAAGCAATTGAATGTAACAATGTAAAATCAACAAAATATGTAATTAAAGAAATATTTGAGTTTTTGTGGCAAAAGAGTTAAGTCATACAAATTAATTATATCCTAAAATTATATCCAGAAAAATATGCTATTAAAGTCTATATATTTGCCCAAATAGTTCTATAAATTTGACTAACAAAACTATACCTAAGAAAAGGTTAGATTGTTTTTCTTTCAATCTTTTTCAATTCAGGCATCCATAATCCCTAATTAAATAGGTGAATGAAACAAAACCAAAATAAAAATGTTGCCTGTGATAGGGACAAGGCTGTAGGAAATATTTGAGAAGGCGGCTAGCATATGTAGGTCCCATTGCGGTCTATTAATCGCTACTTAAATTGCTACTAAGATTCATACTAGATTTGTTCTACATTTGATTTTTCTAGATTTTTGGATATCTATATTTTTTCTCTATCTATTTCTATATTCTATTCTATATAGTTATTCTATCTATATCTATAGTTTTATCTATCTATATATTTTTGGATAGATTTTTCTAGATTTTTAGATTTGTCTTGTTAGAAGGTGAATGAGTTCACTTACTTGTCCAGGAGGTAGGTGTCCCATTGGATGCTGCATGTATGCATGGGGTGGGGGTTGACCACTAATTCCTGGATGACCAGGCCCTGCAGGAATGCCAGGGTGGCCATTTGGTCCAGGGTGCATAGGATGTGGAGATGGTCCAGACATATGCGGGCTTGACATGTGTGGCGGCATTTGATGACCACTCGGGGGCATACCAGGATGTTGCAATGGCATACCTGGCGGTGCGTTACCGTTTGGAGCCATAGCATGAGTAGGTGGTACAGAGGAACTCATATGGTTAGGTAGAGGTGGTTGCGTGCCTGGATGTGTCGCCGGAGGTCCATTAGCGTGTTGTTGACTATACGGGCTGTGCGGTGACTGAGGAGGTGCTGGGCTCTGAGTCGGAGGGCCCATTGGGCTAGGAGCCTGCGGCGGAGGCATTGGACTGCTTTGTGGCGACGGACTAGCCATATTTGAGTTAATCACGCACACACAACACAGTAAACAATATATTCATTTGAACATCATCAACACCAAACAATTGTACCGCGTTCATAAAATGTTCATCATATCCATTAAGGATAATACACTGTACTAATTGAAGACCATAAGAATATCAAGCTTCAAAAGTCACAACTAAGTAGTTTTTACTTTTGCAATCCCAGCAAACAACGAATATTCTTTCGACAACTAGACTTTCGCCGAGAGCTTCCTTTGATATTTTTATTTTATTTTATTCATAGACTATGGAATGGGTGTGTATATTGTTATCTGTGGTAAAATTAAGATATACTTATATAACATGCGTTTTACATTAATTGTTTTCTCTCTATAATTTCAACGTCTTGTCCCGTGCTAGCTTGGACGTGAATAAGAAACCAGGGGTAAATAAGGACCCATGTAAATGGAATCTATTGAGCGATGGGCTAAGCAATCTTGGGGTTGTGATGTTTTATTGATAAATGAAAAAAGTATTAATTCTAAAAAGTCACCAAGGAGGTATTTCCTGTCTTTTTGGTTTAAGTCCAACCCCGTAAGTGATTAAAGAACATGAATTTATAAACGTAAGTAACTAAAGTAACGGCCTCGGTTACCGTAAATATATTTCCATGTGGGTTGGATGAGTTCACCAAAGCTGTTACTAAGCTATATTAATTTAAGTAGTACTAGTCTTTTTTATTGTAATGTTCAGTATACGCATTAGGGATTTCCTTGTATTGTACGTGATTTCGTTATAAATAAAATAACGCACACTTCTTTGAATTGCATCTTGGCAAAGTAACTCAAACCATGCTTAGTTTATAACAATAAAAAGTAGTTCTTGATATTGAATGAATTTCCAAATCACAAACTATTGAGAACCATTGTAAAAATATTATATTTCTTGATAAATTTTGGAGATATGTGATAATATTTTATTTTAGAATTTAATAAGATTAGTTTTAGTCCAAATTACTCAACAAAAAAAAGGCTGACCAGCTAACCTGACCTAACCTGACGAAAATTTTACTTCAATCAAACGTAGCTTTATCAGCTTCTTCATTAAAGTCTGTCAACGTGCATACTAGTTTATTCGTATATATTGAGTTTATTTAATGTTCTGGGGAAATTCTACTGTTACATCGACGATTTCACAGTTTCATCACAATAATTTACTACTTTAGATAATCATAGTTGCACACCGCGGTGGGGTAAAGTTTACCTTATAGTATATACAGTTCATAATATTTACTGCTAGTTTACAACAAACCATTCGAAAAAAAAGGTGGGAAACTTCAAACCAAGCGCGCGTGCTTTTTTGGAAAAAGTTTTATAAATTAATTTTTACCAGTGAAACTCGTAATATTTTGTGTGTAGCTTTTCAGTATCATATGTAGATTTTTTTGTAGAGTGTAGTGTATATAATTAGCTGGGATATAGGGTAAGTTTAAAATATTTTTATATAATGGCTGGGGCCCTGGGCCCTCCCGCCATGGATGATCCCGGAGGCGGGAATTTGGTGGTAGCAGCGGAGATATCCATCTCACCAAATGGTGACACACCATGGTCAGACGCTGTTTCTCTATTATCAATGTCAGGCGTCGAAAGCGATGGCAGTAGGAACCGCACTACGCGTACTACTAAGCGTAAAAATGCCAGATGCAGTAAATTGCCAAGCCAAAAGAAAACGCGATAAAACATCGGGAAAGAGTATGCAATGTAACAATTGCGTAGGAGATACAGAATCAGTCAAATTAGAATCACAACAGCAAGTTGACCCTAAGTCAACTAGTCCACCGCAATCGGACATTGGAATTAAAAAAACAGACTTTGTTGCTAGAAAATTCTTTAATAAGGACGATCTTGGTCCTTATGCCATTCATGTGCAGAGGGAGCAGGAGAGTCCAGATGCCCCAATCACGTTTCATCTCGTTTCATTTGGAAGATTCCTGAAACAGAATAAAATCCAAGGTGTGGTAACCGGCAGTCCTGAAGAAAATAGGGAGGAATAGAATTGTATTATCTTTCACAACCTTTGTAGAAGCTAACAATTTTATTACACTGGTATCAGCCAAATATAATGGGTTATATAAAGCATTTATTCCTTCATCGCAAATCACTAGAGTTGGTGTCATAAAAGGAGTGCCAGTTGACATGACGCATGAAGACATAATTAACGACATTACCTTACCACTTGGTTGTGGTAATATTTTGAAAACTAGGCGCATTAATTCTAAGGTTAGAGATGCAGCAGGAGTAGCCGAGTGGAAACCAACACAAACTGTTGTACTGACTTTTGATGGGCAAATTTTGCCCAAAAAAAGTTTATCTTTTGCTATGTTTCTTTTGAAGTGGAGCTCTATACTTATCCTACTATACAGTGTTATAACTGTTGCCGATATGGGCACACGAAGATGCAGTGTAGGTCTAAGCCCCGTTGTAACAAATGTGGTTTAGAACATACAGCAGAAAGTTGTACCATTGACCCTGATCTATATTCATGCTGTTTGTGTTCTGGTTCTCACCTTGCCATATCTAAAACATGTCCTGAACACCAACGCCAAAAACAAATTAAATTGTCCATGGCTCAAAGTTGCATTTCATACTTTGAGGCATCAAAACTTTATCCATCAGTAACTAGGTCATATGCTGATGTAGCTACGATTCCCTCCAATAATTTCACCCATTCAATTCTTCCCTCTCGATCCGATCAATCTGAAAACAAAAATGTCACTACATATAAAAAAACTGTATTTCTTAAGCCACGTGAAAGAATAAAATTGGGAAATACTGGATATGATAAGAAAGAGCATTCAATGTTGGTTAGAGACTATAATATGCCATCAACCTCTGCCAATGGTGTGGCTCTTAACCAGACCCAAAAATCTAAAAATGATGAGTGTAATATGAATGATAACATACAATTACTTTTAAATTTATTTAAAACTTGCATTTCCTTTCTTGGATCAAACTCAACAGAACCGAACAACGTTGCCAAACTAATTGAAGCTCTTACTTTCACCTCTAAAACTCATAATGGATCAAGTCAAAATAATTCAGTGGAATAGTCGCAGCATAAACAATAAAAAACATGAATTAATTCATTTGATTAACATACATAATCCCTTTGCTATTGCATTAAGTGAAACCTGGCTAAAACCAGGCTCTATTTTTAAAATCTCTGGGTATAATTGTCTGAGAGACGATAGAGTAGATGAGCATGGTGGTACAGCATTATTAATTAAAAATGAATACATATATACACAATTCACATCCTTTCCTAACCATAGCAATAAAATATCTATTATTGGTGCCATTGTAAATAAAATCCTATACATATCTATTTATGTATCAAAACCTTCTTTAAAGATTTTACAAGAGCTAGATCTCATTATTGCCACAATACAACAACCATTCATAATTTTAGGAGATTTTAATTGCCACCATATTTCATGGGGCTGTTCCAAAAGTGATGTATATGGCAGAGATTTACTTCAAATACTCGACACCTATAATCTTTGCTTCCTTAACACTGGTACACCAACCAGAATCACCAAGCCCAATGAAGGTGCTAGTGCCATAGATCTGGCTATTTGCACTCCAAATCTTTCATCTTTCCTTAAATGGCATAGAACAGATAGTACTTATGGTAGTGACCACTTTGTTATTATCATTGAAATGACACTCCAAAACAGAACCAATAGACTATCTTTTCAATCTAGGCCGAAAAGGAGTATTTCAAAAGATGAAGCAAAGTGGTCACAATTTAGAGAAATAGCCAAGGAAAAAATATTAAATAATTCCAATCCAAACCTATGTGAAACTGAATTGTGTAAATTATTTGTTAAACATTTGATTGAAACAGCTGATCTCATTTTCCCCATCAAAAAAGTCAATAACATGATACCTTCACCACCTTGGTGGGATTCAGAATGCACAACAGCCATCAAAACAAGAAAACAAGCAGAGAAACAATACCTTCAACACCCTACATCTGAACATTATGATCATTTGGAGGCCATACAATACTCTACTAAGAAATTATTCAAGAACAAGAAACGCAATAGCTGGCACAACTTCTGTCTAAGTATAAATCCTTCTATCAAATCTTCTGAGATTTGGAACAATATAAAACGCTTTAGATCCGCTATCACAACCACATACAAACCTCCTGTCATTGCAGAAGATATAGCTGAATCCTTTATGGATCAACTAGCCCCACCGTCTGTACCTTTGGACTTCCTATACAAACCTCTAGCTCAAACTTCTGACAATCTCAATGATGTATTTACCTTGAGTGAATTGAAGGGCGTAATATACAGACCAAAAGACACTGCACCAGGCGGAGACGGTGTAGTGTACTCTTTCATATCCAATCTAGATGATAGCTGCCTTTCTAACTTCTTAGATCTAATAAATTCCATAGTAATTACAGGTAATATTCCAGAATTTTGGAGAGAAAATACGGTGTTGCCATTCACAAAACCCAAAAAAATCCCCTAGTGATGTATCTTCGTACCGCCCTATAATTCTTTCCTCCGTTATTCTAAAACTTACTGAACAATTAGTGAAGAATCGTCTAGAGTGGTTCTTAGAGAGTAAAAATCTGCTTTCTAAAACACAATTTGGTTTCCGGAGAGGACGAAGCACTTATGACTGTTTAGGAATTCTGACAACTGATATTCGTATTGCATATTCAACAAATCAATACCTAACAGCTGCATTTCTAGACGTTTCTGGGGCGTATGATAATGTCCCAAATTCATATACTCAGACAAAAAATGATAACGCTCAACATTCCGCCGTTATTGGTAAATTTTATTTCGAACATATTTTTATGAACGTACTATAATTTTGAAAACAGGTAATACAACATTGTCCAGGAAAACATGGAAAGGCCTCCCTCAGGGGTCTTTCCCTTAGCCCGATATTATACAGTTTGTATACATATGACCTAGACACCATTTTTAATAAAGATATATCCATCCTCCAGTATGCTGACGACCTATTACTCTACACAATTAACCCATCTCTGCAAAATGCCAATAAAATTATGAACACCGGTCCCTTTCCAAATTGAACTTGTGGTTAGGGGATAATGGTCTCAGCCTCTCAACAAGTAAGAGTTCAGTATTAGTTTTTTGTAGAAACCGCTTACCTCCCTCTGTAAATATTGTGTATAATAACATACCATTAGCTGTCTGTACAACATTTAAGTTCCTTGGTGTCGTTTTAGACTCAAAAATGTCTGGACTTCAGCATTGTGATTATACAGTAGCAAGAGCTGAGAAAAACTAAATATAATCCGTTGTTTATCTGGAGTAAGCTGGGGAGCACATCCAAGTTCATTACTCATGGTTTATAAGGCCATTATAAGAAGCGTCATGGATTATGGTTCAATATTTTTAGAACCTTGTTCTAAAAGTTGTTTCAGAAAATTTGATAGCGTTCAGTCAAAAGCACTCAAAAGTTGTTTGCGGAGCCATGAAGAACAGTCCTAATAATGCAGTGCAAGTTGAAATGAATGATCCCACCATATTCATTGAGACGACAATTCCTTGCGGATAGATACGTGTATAAGGCTTTGCAAATTAAAGGATCATCCTCTCAGTGAAAGACTTCACTTATTGAATCAGCTAACTGAAAGACCGTTTTGGCTTCATAAACAACTTCCTTGCATTCTGTTAAGCTACAAGAAGTATCTAAATCTCAATTCACCAGTCTCACACAATCCAAGTCTTTTTCATACCATTTTCGAAGCTCTTGTCCAGACTGTACAGGTGGATACTGAAATAGGTTCAAAATGTGCTGATGAAATTACAGGTTCCATTTACTTTAATCATCTTACTGATTGATCTGTGGCCTTTTTACAATCACGTCTACACAGATGCGTCGAAGCTTTCTTCAGAAGGATGTGTAGGTGTTAGCGCATATCAACCAAATCATAATGTAACACACTAAAGTCAAACTTCCCCCTGAAACATCAGTTTACACCGGCGAATGCCTAGCTATACTTAAAGCCCTTGAAATCATTTCACTCTTTAAACTCAGCAAAGCTGTCATATTTTCTGACAGTTTGAGTGCACTGCAAGCTATTCAGCGCTTTCCATTTCTCAAATACACTCATAACCCTATAATTTTTCAAATTCGGAAACTTTTGTTGGAAATGCAAAAAACAGAACTATAGCATTAATTTCGCATGGGTTAAAAGTCACATCGGGATTATTGGTAACGAAAAGGCCGACAAATATGCTAAAGAAGCTGTATCAGATGGAGATATGTACTCTTATTTCATATTTTCGCAAGATTTGATGATATATGCCCAAAAAAAGAACTTAATGAATTGTGGAATAAAAACTTGGAACGAAACTCCCATAAAAGGTTTTTTACTACTTAAATATCAACAATAAAATTTTATCAAAACCATGGTTTAATGTTCTGAAGTTAGGGAAAACGAGCATCAAACAATTATTACACGATTGAGATTGGGGCATGTGTGCACTCCAGCATTTTTATACAGAATTAAAAAAAGGGATAGTCCAATTTGCGATTGCGGTGAGGATATTGGTGACGTCAATCACATTTTCTTAGCTTGTAATAAACACTGTCGCGATGATCTGATAAACACTCTGTTGCATAAAAAGATTCCTCTGCCTACATCAATGAATACCTTACTATGTAATTTTGACACTGACATTTATAAAGCCTTGGCTTTTTTATAAACTGCAATAATATTCGTATATAATTATAATATGTTGTATATATCTATTATTCTTGTACATTTATTTTGTATGTTTTACGAGTTTCACTTTGTTTTCAAAATTTATATCGAATCCGTCTTTCAATGATACATAAGTTTCCCTAATTTTTACATAAACACTCGTATATGGCAATCCTCTCGTGGCCAAAACAAATTCTCTGAGCCAGCAAGAAAAACCAGAGAGGAAATTGAAAGCTGAAAGAACAGAAAACACATTTGTCGATTGGCAAATTGCCTCACGGCCTCAAGCCAAAGAAGAAAGAATTGAATTGAATTGAACAGAAGAGCATGTATGAGAAGGTTAATGGATGTGAGTGAAGCAAGAGAGATTTGTCAGGTTCGTTCCAGGTGGCGATGGATAGACTTTGCATATCCCGTTGGGGATGTAGAGGAGTGAATATATGTATGTATGTGTGCTACATTTCAAAATAAAACAATGTCATTATTGTTCAACATTTATTTAGCATAATAAAACAAATCAAAATTCACAGACATACTTTAGGCGAACACAACTAAACAAAACTCTTAAAAACCTAACTAGGCCCAAAGGTTCACGAATTCGCATCTACTCTAACAATAATTTTAAGTTAAAAGCAACAACTTCAGCCAAACGAAATGGGAAAGTACAAAATAAATGTGAATGTAACCTTTATTTTAGTTCCACATTTCGGCTGATTTGACTTAGTAATAGAGGTGTTCAATTTATTCTCAATATTGACTAAAATATATACTTACGACATATGGACATATTATATTGCCTTAAAATTGTGCATAAATGTGTAAATCTTGAGAATAGATTAAACACCTCACTTTATCTATGGTTATCTACAGATAGTATAAACGTCAAAATTGACAGATGTCGACTTTTTGATTATTACTATCCACAAACCATAGATTAGGTAATTTGGTGAAAAAAAAGCAAAACTGTAACCAATATTTGTGATATATTAACTTTATCTATCGACTTATGTTAGAACGCATGTTTAAAATGTTTTTATATCTAAACTAATCCAAATATTATTACAAATATACAGACTAAACTTTCATTCATTCGGTCAATCGCTTGAAATGAACATAATTTCAATGAATGATTAATTTAGTTAATGATTCTCATTCGCTGGGAGAAATAATTTTAAATGTCTCAAATAACTTCAGTCAGTCAATAAGGCTTCGCTCATTCATTCAATATCATCTAAGACTCTCTATAGGCTATGGAAGTTATAGAACTATGCTTTGTGAAACCAAACCATTCAACTATGTACCATAAACAAACTAAAATGTGCCATGTTATATAATTATGATTTAAAGTATATTCAAAGATACAAAACACTAGAAAAGCAGCAAGCAGGGATCTGTGTAAAAACGCTTAGTTTATCATTATAACGGGTCATTTTCGTATCCATATTTCACTTACTGGGGGGTAAATCTGGGTAGCACGATTGGGCCTCTAGAGTTTGCCGATGACTTTAAACTGCTGTTGCCGGTTAGAGACGTGCACGATTGCGCGAAGTTGCAGTTGGACATTGAAAGAGTGGCGGATTGGGCAAATCGTAACAAGCTACACTTCAATGTGTCGAAATGTGAGGTGGTACCTAATGTGAGTGATGTTTTGTATTAGAACGTAATAATGTAGTTTATACTCTGTATTGTCGTATTAGGGCCCATCCTGTAAAGATATATTGTAGAAAATATTGACAATAAATAAATAAATTACATTAATAAATATTTTAAACACTCTGCTACTGTGTATTACCACACAATTACAGTACTGAACATCTAATTTGATTACTACTAAAGCAATTAACAGCTTCCTTTTACTCTCCGCTCCCATTAAAATAAATAGCCTGTAACTATATTGCAACAATATGTCACCAACAATTTAAACATGGCAACACTGTGTTTGTCTATGGTTCGTTTCACCTATCTCTCATCAGCCGTTCACTCCACATCCTCGACCTGCAGCTGGGAGTCTCCTTGAGCCTTCATGTTGGCTTGCAGGCGCTCTGACACCTCCGGCAACTTCTTC
The DNA here is from genome assembly GCA_030578115.1 of Leucoptera coffeella. Lineage (NCBI taxonomy): Eukaryota > Metazoa > Arthropoda > Insecta > Lepidoptera > Lyonetiidae > Leucoptera > Leucoptera coffeella. The sequence continues at coordinate 54,795 of JAMBLF010001548.1, forward strand.
AGGAGTAGATGGAAGATGGGCGCCGGCATTGTCTGTTGCAGGACCTGCGTAGAGAATAAAATAATATTAATAATAATATTTGGACATTATTACACCAATTGAACTAGCCCCTTGGTAAGTACATTTAAGACTTGTGTTAAGGGTACTAGTCAACATATATTTAACAAATTAATTAAATTAACGTATATTATAATATAGCATATATAATCAACGACCAGACTGGAAAGCAGTAGAAAAGCGTAGTTCTCACTGCCTCCACCGGGAATCGAACCCGGGACCCCACGATTAGCGTTCAAGTGTCTAACCAATCGCGCCACGGAGGTTGTCGAATATTATGTAGCGGATGTGGTTTTAATGGTACGAACAAAGCATTCAAACACTGAAGATTATAAAGATAAACGCGTACGACCATTAAACCATTAGTTAGAGGTTCAGGTGTCCATCTCTGCAATAAAAACATAAGATAACATACGCTTCACGACTTGTGTATACACACTCCCTTTTTTATTATGGCGGGGCAGTCAGAGGCTTGAATGCTTATCTCCGAAATTTCAAAGGCTTGTTAGGTATGGGTCATTCTAAGCCCGCATATCACTAGGTAGACAGCACCCAACGTGATAGGTAGTGAACCGTATCTCTGCAATAGTAGAGCAGTAATTCTATGGCAACCTCGAACCCACGTGATGACCAGATATTCAGTAGTAATGTGACAGGTGGTATGCCATGTCACTATTTACAAGCACTATTATCTGTTTGGGTAGGTAGCTTAGGTAATAAGTAGGTTCCTTAAGGCATTTTCCCTCACCATAGCATTCACTGAAAATCACAGGCTTAACGCTGAAGTACGGCATATTAACACCTATGGCATTACTATCCGCATGGCACATATCTTATACAGTGAGGAATAACATTATAAGAACATTAGCTTACTCTTAACCGTGTGACTGTCAAGGATTTTTGTAAAAGAATTTCCATGCACAAGCGTTTGAAAAATGTACACTGGCATACCTATATGCTGTGAATGGAATTGATAGCTTGATCACTGACGATCACATGAAAAGTGGATTCAATTTACTCATAGATAACTTACAGACATTCATACACATACATTCTGTAATCTAATTCCTTTCGAGGTGGACAGAACCTTGGAGACAGGTCAGGTTAGGTTAGTTTTATTATAAATATTGAGGTTGTGATGTTATATGAAACGATGATAACAGGTTACTATCCCATAGCTCAACGAGTTGCTAAGCTGGAATGGGCTTGGGCTGGACATGTGTGTCGTAGAGATGATGGACAATGGAGTAAGCGCATCCTGGAATGGAGACCTAGACAGTTAAAAAGAAGTGTCGGCAGACCACCTGCCCAATGGTCTGATGATCTGTTGAAGGAAGCTGGCTAGCTCTGGACTAGAAAAACAGAAAACCGCTCACAGTGGAGGAAGATTGGAGAGGCATATGCCCTACGGTGGGCGAATTAGTGCTGTAAAGAAAGAAAGAAAGCTCAACAGATTCCATTGACCCCTAGTGCCTTAGTAGCCTCCTACAACATGCAGGGAAGAACGGCAAATAGTTTGCATTCTTCTGTACTCCACTAGCATGGGACAACCAACCCGGTCAAATATATGACTTCTAACGAACTTCTAGAATACTAAGTGTTACTTACAGCGAGCAACTGTTGTGTTTGTCCGCACACTGTTACGGCCTGTCCGAGGTGCTCCACGCCCGCTTCTATGTCACCTGCCGCTAGGAGCTCTTCGCCCAATTGGATCTGGAATGGGTCAATTTAATATTAGGATTAACTTAACCTTTTAACCGCTACAACTTTTATCAGTTGGCGTGCCCGCAGCGCCCGGTACATTAAATAGAAAGATAAATACCTACGAAAATAGAGATGTTATGTATACTTCTGAATTATAACATTAAATAATAGGTTGAATATATAAACTTTTCAAAAAGCAATGTATTTTAGGCTAAAACATCGCAACATGTATAGAAATTGTGTAAATAATTAACGAGGTTCAGGCGAAACAAGACCGAAATTTTTTGTCGAATCAGAGGGTTAAAAGGTTAATAATAAAAATCATTTAATACAGCCACAAAGACATACACAACACTAAACGTTTACAACTATAACTTACAAACTAGGGGGTATAGCTAGTGCATGTTATTGTTGGTGCAAAAGGGTGCAAACTCAGCTGCCTATGTTACGTTTGGTGTACTTAGAACAGCCAAATTTCTAGGTACAGTATAATCTCACTAATCCGGCACTTCGATAGATCGGTACGTCCAATAATCCGGCACCCAAACTTATCCCGTGCACATGCTTACGTATTTGTTTTTTTTCAAGTGAGAATAGTTTATAGTTCAAAATGTCAAATAAACGCAAACACAAGGCACTAGATTTGAACAATAATAATCGAATACATCACATACATTGATTCCCTCTATGAAATGGTTTATTTCATTAATTACCTATCACTTTTTCTCTATAATCCAGTAATCCAAACATTCCAATAATCCGGCACTCTCCGGTTTTTAATAGTGCCAGATTAATGAGATTATACTGTATTTAGGTTATCCATCTTTTGAAGGGGATAGTTTCCAAACAAGGGTAACTAAAAGTACTTTTAATAGTAAAAATTCATATTTTAGTTTTTCATATTATGGCCTAGCTAGCCCTGTGCTAGCTGGGACGTAAATCAATGAATCAATCAATCAGGAACTGCTGGACGTAGGCCTCCCCAAGGTAACGCCACAAAACACGATCACTCGTGGCCCTCAGCCAACCACTACCAGCGACCTTTTTCAGGTCATCAGTCCACCTAGCAGGGGGCGTCCTACTCTACGTTTACCGCTTTGCTCCAACGGTCGTCGGTTCTGCGATAGACGTGACCGGCCCACTGCCACTTCAGCTTGCAACATCGATAGACAATGTCTACGACAATGGTTCTCTGCCGGATAATCTCGTTCCGGACTCTGTCCCTTAACGAGATACCCAGCATCGAACGTTCCATTGCTCGCTGAGCGACATGTAATCGGTGAGCCAGCCCGACTCTCATGTTCCAAGCCACGTAAAATGAACACTAAATAGCTGCCGTTCTTTCCAGTATGTCATAGGTGATGACTAGGGGTAAATAGAATCTATAGAGCAATGGGCTAGCAACTTGTTCAATGTTCCGTTATGAGATTGAAACCCCAAAATTTATACTATTAAATTACCTAGGAGATTCTAACGTTCTGTGCACCCCGAAAGGCATTGAAGATGGTGAATATATTATGTATTAGTGGACTGTACATACTTTCTTTTACAGTTACACATTTAACCCTCTAAATATCGTCCTTTATTTGTGCATTATTCACATACAAGGGTAGTTTCATTGTACTGAAATCTTATTATGTGTTTGATACTTCATCCCGTGATAGAAGATGGATGTGAAGTGTATGTTTATGTTAGATACCTGTTGCAAGAAGAATCTCTGCATGGCTTCATGGTCGTTCATGTCTGGCAGTGGACCACTGAGATAGGGGGACTTCAGACATGATTGCTGAGCTGCACGTCTACCTGAATATATTAGATTTATTATAGTTATTTATATGGGATAAGATGACAAGGAAGACATTATTAAAAAGAGTTAATTGGACATGTTTTCTACATCATTAAAGGAAATTAGTGACATTTTCTCCATTGTTATCTGAATCTTTACGGTAATGGATATGAAGTAATATAGTGTATCACTACAAATGATTTCATATTCTTGGTTTTCTGTTATGGGTAGTAACGATCTTGATATCAGATGTTAATAACTAAATCTCTTTCCAACACCTTAATTAAGCATTGAATTCTCGGTAACGTTATGTTGTGTAACAACTTTAACTTGATAAAATGCAGAGTATAGAAATTTAAGGTTATGTCCAATGTCACATTTAACTGTTACGACAAGGCTAAAGACCATACTAAGATGTATTTAGATTTTGGAGGTCAAGTTTAAGTTCTAGTGACACGGAAAGGTTATATATCGGCGTGTTTTATGGGGTACAAGTACTCACGTTCTCTCAACTTCTTTTTGTAAAGAGGATCCTTGCGACGTTGTTGATCAAAGTACACACAGTAGCCAAGGAAAAGTGTGCCGGCAATTCCAACCGCTAGTCCTAGTGTTGAAGGCGTGATTTCCATGGTAGAAAATCTAAATATATGTATTATTCAAAAAGAAGCTAGATTATTCTTCAAATAAAATTTCACAATCCGCCATTTATTTCACAAAAGATAATTCAGTGAGTGAGTGATTGATTAGAGATCCCGCCACATAAATTGGCAGTAGCCAAACTTGGAACTAAATTTGACGTTTCCATTGCGTGTTATTTTGTATGAAAGGTAAATTTAGTATTACCAGCGTTGTGTTTTTTGCCCACTCTTTGTAATTTTTATGTTTGTTAAGGGTGATTATAATAAATTGATTTCCGGAGTTTCTTGTTAGTTCTTCTCCAAGCTAGGGTCTCCGCTGATCTAACCTCGGTAAAAAATATGTAAAGACAAATAGTTTTTTTAATTTATACTTAGATCATAAGATAACTTTCAAAGAGAGCTTGTGATATTTATAATTTTGAATATATTATGGCAGATGGATGGAGAATCTGAGATGCAAGAGTGGCTAAGAAGCAAAAATCTTTATTTTGAGGATAGCTGGACAAAGCCACTTTTTACCGTTTACCACGTTAGGCGATAGGGATCATAATTATTGTTAAGGAAAAACTGGCACACTGCTCACTTTCTTTGTAATCTTTATGTTTGTTAATTATAAAAATAATAATCTTTATTGTTGTTATACTCAGATCATTTTAAATAAACATATTTTGACTTTGATATATTAATTTGTTTTATTTGAGTTTATAGCTCTGCAACCAAAGACCGTTACAAATGAAACCTATAATGTATCGAGCCGTATGGCACAGTGAGTGCTAGTTTTGGCATGTTTACTGGTAACACTGAATTACGCGACTGTGGCGACGCCCCCAACTGCCAATTTATATGGCGTGATCTCTAATAAACGAATGAACAAAATAACACAGAATGAACAAAATATAAAGTTCTAAAATATTAATCTGTTAGAGTACCCGCCACATAAGGTGGCAGTTGGAGGCGTCGCCACAGTCGCGTAATCCAGTGTTGCCAGTAAACACGCCAAAACTAGCACTCACTGTGCCATACGGCTCGATACATTATATTGAGGTTTCATTTGTAACGATCTTTGGTTGCAGAGCTATAAACTCAAATAAAACAAATTAATATACCAAAGTCAGAAGTCAAAATATTTTTATTCAAAATAGGCCATATCATAAGCTCTCTTTGAAAGTTATTTTATGATCTAAGTACAAATTAAAAAAACTATATATTGACAAAAGGAATATATATGAGTGAAGTGGAAGGGCGGTTACGTAGGGGCCGGCCTAATAAGACATATATGTAACAGTCAGATAGACGCTATATTGAAAAAAGGTGACGTTAGGAGTACCTATAACCGCCGAGAGTGTATTAGAGAATGTATAAATGTCAATGAAGCGAAAGTGGTCTATCAGGATCGGGGCAAATGGGGATCCGTGATCTCTGCCTACCCCTCTACAGGGAATCAGGCGTGATGTGTATGTATGTATGTAAAAAAACTATTTCAAACATGGCACTGAGCACTGAGAGAAGAAGAAGTTCAGCGGAGACCCTTGGAGAAGAACTAACAAGAAACTCCAGAAATCAATTTATTATAATCACCCTTAACAAACATAAAAATTACAAAGAGTGGGCAAAAAACACAACGCTGGTAATACTAAATTTACCTTTCATACAAAATAACACGCAATGGCGGAAACGTCAAATTTAGTTCCAAGTTTGGCTACTGCCACCTTATGTGGCGGGTACTCTACCAGCTACTGCCGAGTTACAAAAAGCACTCAGTAATTCAAAACAGTTGTTTTTTTACATACACTCCTAATAATACTACCTACTTCCTTACGAAAATAGGCAGACACTATCGATTGCCACCTTGAACGATCCTATCAAAAATCTCTTGCTTCATAAATAGCCATTTACCTTCTCATAATATATACTTTTCTGTTATTTAAGGTACTTACAACTGCTTTAAGTAATATGTTGTAACAGTCGTTTATAATTATCGTATTAACGTTTTTTATAAAATATTACATCTTTAAAAAGGAGAAATACCATTAATTACAAAGGAGAAATGCAAGAAAAGTTTGTACCCTTGAACTTCACGTGTGATCGTACTCTTTATTAATATGTCAGTCGAAGTACATAAAAAAATGTTGTTTGCTTTTCTCGGTTGTGTTGAGTTGCCAAAATCGAGAGTTCGTCGACTTTTGGCTTGCCCTGTATTGTACTTGCATACATAGTTTGTGTTTTATGACTGGTTTCTTTCTTTGTTTTACTTGTATTTTAAAGTTAAATGCAGTGTTGAACTGTGAGGAAGAGCTACACGTTGTTTTCTGTTCCTTATTATGATTTTTTTAATCGTTTATTAATTAGAAAAACATTACGCGTAACACAAAGAGTAGACCGAAATCATGAAAGTCACGGTGACTACATTAAACGATGATATATTCGTATTGGACGTATCTGAGGACCTAGGACTTGGGGATTTTAAGGCGTTCTGTCAAATAGAATCAGGTTTCCCGTCGCAGGAACTTATAATCAACCACAATGGGCAACCGATGTTGGATGATACTAAAACCCTGAAAGACCATGGTGTGAAGGATGGAGATGTTGTGGTTCTACTCCACATCATGTCTTCAGCTGCCAACCTCAGTGCGACCAATGCAAACCAATGTAAGTATTGATAAACAGTTGTTTTGATCATTACGTTTTTGTACTAATTTTGTAAACAACTCTGAGGGTGAATGATGATAATAATTTTGTTCATAGATAATGATAACAATAATGTAAAGTAGTTTAGTCAAATGATAATAACATCGCAATTGACAAGCTTTAGGTTTGATGCTAACTGTAAGAACATAAAATTAACTATTTAACATTGTTGATAGTATACTTCTACCCCTAAATATGAATCTTACTCCATTTTTATATCACTCCAATATACCAACCTGGATAAATATAGGCTAGACCACTGTTAACCCCTTACAGATATAGATGATCACCATTTTTACCTCTGTTTTACCAGATAGCCAGAATCCAGTATGACATGTGTATGTATGTGGTTAGTCCATCACTTCTGCCTTAAATTACCACCTTTACAATTGCAGAGATGGACACATGAACCTCTGACTACCCCGCAAGGGTTTTTATTCTTATTTACTGATTATTATTCATTAGTCATATGCTATGATGCAGTTACTAATGGTAGTCTGAATCAAATACCACCCAGATATCTTTACATAGAATAGTCGCGGTATTTTAATTATTTCAGGCTAAGGGTTTTTATGTATATGTCCTTAATGTTCATTTCTTTAGGATATATGCAACATATGGTATGGATAAATACAAAAACAAAACAAACGCATTCACGACCATTAACCCTTGCGGGGTAGTCAGAGGTTCAGGTGTCCATCTCCGCAATTGCGAAGGTAGTAATTCTATGGACACCTTGAACCCACGCGTTAACCAGATAGTCAGTACTCAATGTGACAGGTGGTCAGCCATGTCGCCATTTACAAGCACTAAGTATGGATAAATGTATGTGTATATCATATCGCACCTTTGGGACCAAACTCGCACTTATGCAACAAACCTAATTTTACAGGAGAGCGATTTTTCACTTTACATTCTCTTACAATTACACGTAATGACATAACATACTCCCCTGCCTCACCGCTCCATTTTTCAAAGGATTTTAAAACTTTTTTGCTGTGTATATAAAGTCGATTATCGCGGTTAATTCTGTATACTTAAGTCATTTTCGTAAAAAGTTGCACAAGTGGGAGTTGGTCCCAAAGGTGTGATATACATTGAACAGAAATTTACAAACTTTTTTTGTCTTAATGATGGCAATTGGTATTGATGATAAATCACTAACAGTCATGTATATTTTTTCTTCATTTATGAAAAGTAATGAATGATGATGATGAAATGAGATGATAATTATGAAAACAATATTAATGGTACAATGAAGAAGAATCCAATACAAAGCATGCTCATAGCATCATTTTCACAAAAATTTTAAATGTGCTTGAAGTATCTTGAATTTATATTCACAACCCTAAACTACCACTTTAATAAACACAAACTTTAAATAGTCTTTATATTAGATAACTAAATTATTTATTCTGTTGCCTAGCAACTAATTTCTCTGATAACTACTGCTTTTAATCAATTACTATAGTTACAATAACAACATAATCTAAACAGTGAACTATGTAACAAATTTTGAACTAAAATAATTAGAATTTGTAGAGAAAAATATTACTTTTTACAATTAGTTTAATTATAAATAAGCAGGAGAGGGAATATATGATACCTGTCACAGGTAATATGTACATTTTCCCAGTATGACATGGCATGGCAGTTAAATAAATGATTTAATCTTTTAATAAAATAAACTGCATTCTTTTAACCAAACAGTACATTACCTGAGAGTATATGTATATATGAGTATTAATATTCACTCAAAGTGGCATATCTTTGTTTTTAAACCTTTTACTAATGTAGTATTAAAAGACCTTGCAGTATTACACTTCAGAGTTTAGACGACCTCCGTGGCGCGATCGGTTAGACACCTGAACGCTAATCGTGAGGTCCCGGGTTCGATCCCCGGAGACAGAGTTAAGAACTACGCTTTTCCCCTCATTTCCAGTCTGGTTGTTGATTATATATGCTATATATGTATTTATCTATATATAATAAGTATATATTTCTTAAATATACGTTGACTAGTACCCTTAACACAAGTCTTAAATGAACTTACTAAGAGGCTAATTCAATTGGTGTAATAGGGTCTTAAATATTATTATTATTAGTTAAGAGTTAAATCAATGTTAAAAATATAGTTTTATTTATGATAGTAGTAATTGCTTGTAAATTGCCACATGATTTACTACATTGAGTAGTTATTATCTTGTCAGCTCACAGGTCTAAAATGACGTAGCTTAAATGGTTATGAAAGCGTATGTTATTTTTGAATATGTAAGTGAAGTGTAAGGGTTACGTTGGAGTCAGCCCAATGAGGCATTTGACAGTCAGATAGATGCCATATTGAAAAAGGGCGACGTTAGAAGTACCTATAATCGCCAAGTATGTATGAGTATCAATGAAGCAAAAGTAGTCTGTCTGACTCTGAACAAATGGGATCCATGATCTCTGCCTACCCCTCTACAGCGAATCAGGCATGATGTGTATATATATATATATATATATATACTGTTATTTTTGTTCCATATAAGCACAAATATTCTACATTTACAAAGTCTTATTCATCAATTCATTCACAGCGTTACCAGCTGGCTTAGGAAACTTAGACTTCAGCAGTATCCAAGTGCCGAGTGGGCCCAGCTCCTCAATGACGAACCGGGTGGCTCCGTCACCAGTTGAGGAAGACCCCAAGGTCATCAGGGAGATGTTCCTGGCGAACCCTGACCAGCTGGCCTTGCTTAAGCAGAACAATCCACGGTTGGCGGAGGCACTGCTTAGCGGGAATTCAGGTTGGTGTGAGCATGCTTTTGTTCTTTGGAACTTTCTTGTTATTACATATATTCAAAGAGTGGTTGTGGTTCCCGTGGGCTTTATTTACATATAGACAATATATTCATGTCCTCTAATCCCTTTCGGGGTGGACAGAACCTTGGAGATTATAATATTTCACTTTTTAGCATGAATGATGGGTTGTGATGTTATAAGGAACATTTGTGACAGATTGCTATCCCATTGTCCAATATATTCCATTTATTCCAAGCCCCTTAGTTGCTTCGTACATTATGCCGAGAAGAACGGCAGCTAGTTAGCATTCAGTTTACGTTCCTAAATAGCATGGGAGATACGGGGACCTCTGATTACTACTGTATACTGCACTAGTATACAGAGTGGCTCATTCAAATCTCACCAATTAATGAATCTTTCCAAATATGGGAAAGTCTGAAAGTATAAGACATATGAAGATTTGTTCTTAGGAACCATGTCACCGATTTTGATGTAAAGAAAAACTGCATTCATACTTTATCACTACATAGTATAAAACAACGTTGCTTTTCTGTCCTTATGTCCCTTTGTATGGTTAAATCTTTGAAACTACGCAACGGATTTTGATGCGGTTTTTTTTAAAAGATAGAGTGATTCAAGAGGAAGGTTTATATGTATGATAACATTCATTAAATAGTGGAGTAGGCTGTATATTTTATACCCGTGCGAAGCCGGAGCGGGCCGCTAGTTTGAAAACAATAAAGAAAAAGTGAAAAGTGCATGTTTATTTTTTCAAAGCAACCAGGTTTGATTTGAATGAGCCACCATGTGTATGATAGTGAATTGTCAGTTATACCTTTTTAAATGTGTCTAATTGTTATCACAGATACGTTTGCACAAGTGCTTAAGGAGCAAGTAGAAGCTCGCGCCCAAAGGGAGCAACAGAGAATCAGGTGCGTAAAGACAGGTTACATGTACAATTGTACAGTCGACGCTAAAAGTGCAGTACCAGTTACTTTTTATAACGTTTAAGTTTAAAAGAACAAAAGACAATATTTTACACTTTAAAACTGGCGCCACTATGTATTGTCATGGCCACTATATGTTTGCGTGCTTCGAAATGAAAAATAATGTCTTTTGTTCTTATAAATGTAAACCTTATAAAAAGTTACTGGGACTGCACTTTTAGCGTTGACTGTGCATACATAGTTTTATCCCTTGGGGTGAACAGACTCATGGACTCACTCAGTCGTTTGTCACCATAAGCTTAGTTGTGTGTCAAGATCGGTAATATGGTATCTTGGACACAAGGTTGTTAGTCCATACTTCAAAAGGGTTTTGAATGGCCAACCAAAGATTTAATGGTCCACCGTCAACCTTTTAAGTTACTCAGAAATTTTAGTAATTGATTTTAAATGCATATTTTTAAGTATTAAAATCAGGCTTGGTAAACATTTTAAAACTTTCAAAATTTGAGTGCAATTCAAGCTGATGTGTGCATAATGCACACATCAGCTTGAAGAGCTGCTAGTGTATTTAATAAATAATAATTATATAACCTTAGGTCCACATTCGTAACCATTTCGTAACTCGATATCAACGTGAACTTTTTATAGCTGTTCCATAACCAATTATGAATAAAACCTTTTTAACAAACATACAACATACGCTTCACGACTTGTGTATACACACTCCCTTTTTTATTATGGCGGGGGAGTCAGAGGCTTGAATGCCCATCTCCGAAATTTCGAAGGCATGTTAGGTATGGGTCACTCGAAGCCCGCGTATCACTAGATAGACAGCACCCAACGTGATAGGTAGTGAACCGTATCGCCGTATATATGCACTGACTATTACCTAGCCTGAGGGATAGGCAGGTTTCCTCAGTATGTTTTCCCTCACCGTTAGCGACTGTAAATTCTGTACGTAAATGAAAAACACATTTAAATTTCATTCATTGGTACATGCCTGAGTCGGGATTCGAACCTAGGACCTTTCTCATACGAAATCCGAGGTCTTAACCACTGGGCTACAGCCGCTTTATAATATTAGTATAGATTATTAACTATAGGCTATTCGCGTTAAGTAAATAGTGACGACATAATATTCAAAGGTTCAACTAGCCAATGAGACATGAGTAAATGAGAAAACGAGTCTCTTTAACCAATTGCAGACAACCGGTTTCACATCTCATTGGTCAAATCGCGGGAACATGATGACGTCACTATTTTCTTAATGCGAATATGCTATAACACATGATTGTTGATAATCTATCTATCTATCCATTTACCAGGATGATGAACTCAGACCCGTTCGATACGGAAGCCCAGAAGTTGATAGCTGAGGAGATCCGCCAGAAGAACATCGAGGCCAACATGGAAGCTGCCATGGAGTATAACCCAGAGACATTCGGGACGGTGGTCATGCTGTACATCAATTGTCATGTTAACGGGTGAGTTGTATTTGTAGTCGGTAATTGTAACTTTTAAGTAATAATAATAATAAAGCATTTATTTACAGCAACAAAAACATACACAATACAAATATTTTACTACTTTTAAACGTCGCCTTATAAAGGTTTTACTTTTACTAGTCGCCTATGACATGTCTGGATAATAGGCAGATAGAAATTCTGCCTACCCCTCTCAATTATGTACATCCCCCTATGTACATAAACATTTTCATTTTATAGAAAAAATTTTTGAGTAAACATGAAATTTAGTTTGTTATAAATGCAATTTTGCAACAAAGACTTGGATACTATCCAATTTACCGCCGCAAAGGTCGCAACCTGACCAAAAAGTATTTATGCAGACATTAACCTTCTTTTGATGAATTTCCCTGTAAATAGTTTCATTCAACCTTGACTAATATACAACATTGCAAAAAGTTTATATTCCTACATATATGTATACGAGTATATTCATAAACTTCTTTTACTATGAATGTATAGAAAACCAGTGAAATGCATTTTCTAAGTTATTTTTTTGTTAGTTATTAAATATGCATTATAAAGTTGTGTTAATGATTATTGTACATTCACACCAATCTCTTTTGGGTGGACAGAATCACCAATATTTATTTTCTATTATCGAATACCTATTGTGGTTGTGAAAGCTTAAAAATGAAATATAATGACTAGTAGCTAGCCCTTCATCCAAAACATCCATTTATCCTTAGCCCTAATACATACCAGAAAGGAAAGTAGAAAAATATTCTATTTACATTACAAAATAAGTACCTGGATACAGAATATTCAGACAGAACCTCGGAGATATTATTAGAGATATTATATTTCCTAAGTCACTCGTTAGTATGTACTAGCGACCCGCTCCGGCTTCGCACTTCT
>JAMBLF010001549.1:0-69765 GCA_030578115.1 Leucoptera coffeella
GACAGGGCAGCAAGAGAAATTTGTCAGAATCGTTCCAGGTGGCAATCGATAGTCTCTGCCTATCCCCTTGGACACGTAGGGGCGTGAATAAAGGTATACATGTATGTATGATAGAAGCACTTCTAGTTGTAAGCTTAGAAGAGTAGTAAGAGTAGAAAAAAGTTGGCTCATCTGCTTACGTATTCTATCCCAATACAGGTCAATATTAGGTCGAGTACATTGATTTAGCCGCACAGTTACTTTTTGCGGAGACGACACAATTATCACGTCTCTCTTTGTACACGACCCTAGGACAAACAAACCCTACTAGCAAAATATGGGAAGGCACGCCCCTTGCATGATTTTCAAAGTTATCTTCGTTCTGTACTCGTTTCGGATATAAATTGCACAATGTGTCCTTTCGGGTACGGAGGTTGCCAAAATGCTGAGTTAAGTTATATAGAACAAGGCAAACAGGATTCTCGATTTGTAGGCTGTATGCGTATAGCCACAGTATGATTGATAAAATATTATAACAATCTCAATTAAGACTTTTTTAAACAGAAATATTAACTACACAAATACTAATAACTATCTAGTACGTTTGCAAAAATCTATGTAAACGTGCACCTATATATGGTAACTACTAATGCCTCTAGAGTAAAATATGTATGTTTGTATGTTTATGCCTATTATAATTGTGAGGTACCCCAAAAGTTTCTCAATATTTACAGACTCAAAGTACTCTCAACGTTGGCGAAACGAAATTTCGCTTAATGCGTAAAACAGAAGTGCTGTGTCATTGTAGAAACAATTATATGAACAACTCCTTACACGAGTGGAAAAACGATAGAAATATTCACGATTCAGGCGTTCCACATTTAGTTCTGTTTACATAAAGTGGAGAAAACCTTGGAAAATATCCTTCGTTATTTTTAGCATAGTGATTTAGATAGCATTAGTATGGAATATTCAAAATAAATTGCTAGACTAATGGTTCATTGATTTATTTTCTAATAACCTTTAGGCCGCTCAGAACTTATATATGTAGATCAAATTGGAGACATTCTTATAAAGGCAGGTATACGTATTGTGAAGAACAGAAGAGCATGTATGAGAAGGTTAATGAGTGTGAGTTAACCAAGAGATATTTGTCAGAATCATTCCAGGTGGCAGTCGAGTCTCTGCCTATCCCTTCGGGAACGTAAAGTGTGTAGAGATGGTTTTACAATTAGCCAAGTTTCCATCCAATCATATACTCTCGTAGTTAAAGATGATAAATTGTATTTAAATCTTATGCCATTTTCCATTAAGACACTGCACCCATTTATAATGAAAATGGCCACGTTTATATATAAAATAAGAGTATGTAAGTTTTGAATCCGAATTAAAAGTATGGGAGTGACAAGCGAAATGCAAGCGAATGCCAAACTCGCGAACCGATGCTAGTACAAACACCCCAACTTCCATATGTAGGTCATTTCACTAAATGCTGGCCATTTTCTGATTTCACACAAACATAACTTACTCGTAGATATTTTCAGAAACAAGGCAAGTACTGGTCTGGGATAAAAATAATGCTAACTAGCTGCCGTCCTTTCCGTCCAAATAGATTTTATTAGGCGATGGGCAACTAGGCACCTATTTCATATAAAATCACTATCCAAATTCAAGCTGAAGAACACCACGAAAGATGTACTGCGTGTAATGCCAAATAGCACTCTTTCTTCTAGGGAGGTTATAATGTATTTATTTACAGAACGGAACTAAGGCGATAGGAATTAACTAAGCATTTTTTAGCAAAATGAATGATTGTATGCCACATCACTGGTTCTTCGTTATTTGTCACTTCAACAACAAGTACATTAGCGACATGCTTTCTAACTCCTTCCTTCAATAAATATTTTAAAACTATTAAACTTTTATATTATTATTTCTGTAAGTAATTAACTCATCTCCCAGCAGATTTCTTCTAATCAACGTAACTTATGGAAAAGAAGCAACATGAATTAAAATTTAAGACTGACTTTAGAAAAACATATAACCGCCGAGTGTATGAGGAGGTGTATGAGTGACTAAACCGAAAGTTGTTTGAAAGGATCAAGAAGATCAAAGAAGATCCGTGATCACTGCCTTCCCTATAGAGGGAAACGGTCTTATCACCACTACTTAGTATAAAACAAAGTCGCTTTCTTTGTCCCTATGTCCCTTTGTATGCTTAAATCTTTGAAACTACGCAACGGATTTTGATGCGGTTTTTTTTAATAGTGTGATTCAAGAGGAAGGTTTATATGTATAATAACATCCATTAAACAGTGGAGTAGGCTATATATTTTATACTCGTGCGAAGCCGGAGCGTGTCGCTAGTTGTATATCTATGTATATATCTATGTAAAATTTGGAACAGGTGAGTGGAAACGAATAAAAAGCAATTCGGTAACTCGATTCATCGAACGCCAATAATTTGGGGAAACGTCGTCGCCCTCGTGTTTTATGAGAATTCATTGTTGGGCACAATTTGTTTCTGTCAGTTACAGGTGCAAATAATAATAATAAGCTTTATTCATAGAAACACATTGACATACACAGACAGGAAATTAAAAGAAGAAGAAAAAAGAGAAAAGAAGTTTATACAAGCAAGTTATTAAATCCTACATGTGCATGTCATTGACCAGTGAAATGGTCCCAGCTCAGCATAATATATACAATGATTGAAGTACAATCACTGCGCTGATCTTATGCTAGAACCATGAGGGTTATGTGCAAATATACGAAAATACGTAGGTTCGGTCGTTGAGCGGCGTAATAAGTGAATTGATTTCGTTAAACATGCGTAGGTTACTGGAACTTTTATCAGCTTTGAGGTATAAAATGAAAGAGGTTGGAGTGTAAAGGATACTATATAAAGATTGCCAACTGAATGCTGTTAACGTTAGCCACTTCATTCCCGATCGTTATATTACAGTTTGGATATATTACAAGAAGATGGAGACAATAGATCCCTGATATCTGCCTATCCCTCTGCAACGTAATGGGAATGATATGTGAATGTACGTATATAAGAAAAACGGAAACATTGATTTTCGAATTCTTATCTCTGTTTTAAGTGCTGCACTAGTTGCATTCGGAATTGAATATTCAGGCCGATTTATTGACTTGCACTATAAAATTAACGTTAAAGTGTGGTACTTGAATATAATGTAAACAGCCGTCATTTCAAGAATAATGTACTTAGTATGATGCCTACATATTTTGGATGAAATATTGATATCACGGATAACCGAGGATACCAATAGTCATGGTTGTAAGACAACCAGTGCCACTTAATATATTTCGACGTTCAATAAATGTACTATTATTTTTAGTGAACAATCATTTTTTGAATTTAATTTAATAATATTCCCCATTCTTGAATATTTAAAAGAACCAAAGCACACTCAGATTTAGACTATCGGTGACAGGTGAAAAATTTAAATACGGCTTCCCTAAACAAATGTGAATTTTCTTTTTCAGAACCGCCATTAGCATATTTTTGTTTTCTTTCAATCATTTCTTTTTTTGAGTACAGCTTCCTGGAATATTTATTTAATTATTGAACGTAATAAAAATGCGTCGCATACTACGGTAGAGGAAAACATTGTGAGGAAACCTACCTGTTCCCGGAACAGATAATAGTTAGTAATGCTTGTGAATGACGACATGATAGTTAGTTAGATAGTTAAAATGGCGGATAAAATCTTATTTAAGATAACATTTCGCACATATGGAGCCAAGGTACGTACAGTGTATGAGTGGTCTATTAATAAAATAATCAACTAAATATAAGGCTAAGGAAATCATTGTGAATTTTAGACAAGAATAAAGTAGTCTATCAGGATCGGGACAAACGGGAATCCGTGATCTCTGCCTACCACTCTACAGGGACTCAGGCGTGATGTGTATGTATGTATAAATATAAAAACTCTTGTCTCATTAATAAAGGGTATTAATGAAACAAGAGTTTTTATACTTATACATACATACACATCGAGCCTGAGTCCCTGTAGAGAGAGGTAGAGTCCATTCATTATTCATCCACTATTCAACAATACGTTTTTTTCCATACCTGCGCGCTACATCACACTTATTGGTATGTATAATTCTATTATAAAACACACCTATGAAAAAAGCACCCTCGCTTTACTAAAACGTTTTCGGAGCTAATGAAAAATTTCTCTCAAGGGCATGTTTGTTTTATAATTCGTTCCATAGACCTGGATAAGCCCCACTCAGCCAGCACGTGTCGAGATTAACGACTCCCGAATATGTTACCTCATTCAAATTCACAAAACCTGCCTAGGCAGCTGTTCTGCAAAAAGCAAACGAAAAAACCTCTCAGCCAACACACAATCCTTTGGCACCGTTCCAGGATATTTATTCCTACTTTTACTGGAGATAGGCACCGCCACTCCTGTTGGGGATACAAACGACGGTTGCAGGGTTTACATACCTAGTCTACTGTCAGAAACGTGGAGAGAACAATATATACATTCAAGTGCTATAATCACGTCCGGGGTCATGTCTCCTAGGTCATTTTTGGCATGAATATTCGGATTGCAATGTCATAATGGAATATGAGTGACAAGTTGTTAGTCCATTGACCAATAGATTCTATTTACTTCTTGTCTCTTAGTTGTCTCCTACAACCTGCCGGGAAGAATGGCAGTTAGTTAGCGTTTTAATGTTCGTGGCTAGCAAAGGATAGGACAAGAATTTCCGAAGAATATTTTGTTACGTTAGACTGTTGAGGATAGAGTTGTGAGATAAAACACGAACATCATTGCCCGTATTCAGCTCATCTTATAAACAACTAATTCATTTTATTTACTATGAGAGACCGGGTCATATCACGATAAATTAATAAAGATATCTGATTACCTTTATTTTGGCCGACGTTTCGACCCAGTTGCATAGGCCGTGGTCGCGGGAAGTTAATTCATAGCACGACACACTACACTCACACTATCCGAAGACACATCCGTATCGATCGAATGAAGTTCATTGTCGATGTTTAAGGTCATTGCATTAAGGTCTTTCACACACAGGCTCAGAACATATACACAAAGCATCTGTCAATTCTTATTTCAAAAGATAACTCGAAATTACAGCACATACACACACATCACGCTTGATTCCCTGTAGAGGGGTAGGCAGAGATCACGGATCCCCATCTTTCCCGATCCTGACAAACCAATTTCGCTTCATACACATCCTCCTATACACTCGGCGGTTATTGGTACTTCTAACATCACTCGTTTTAAATATGGCGTCTATCTGACCGTTATATGATATTGGGCCAGCCGCTACGTAACCGCCCCTCCACTTCACCAACATATTATATTCCCTTTGTCAATCTACTATCATTCCTCCTCATAACATGTCCAAACCATTGAGCACATCTAAGTAGTTGGAATGTTTAATCTCAATTCCAAGAATAAATTAAGGATACCCTAACGCGTTACAACTTGGCCGTAAACACGGAGCTTTGATAAAAGCCCTCTTATAAGTTTTCCGGAAAAATCGAGAACAAATCACGTTTAAATCTTGCGCCATATTTCTGCAGTACACCACCCGTCTTGAGATCGACTGCCGACATTATTAATGTACCTAACGTACCGACTACTGCGCCAAATTTAAGACGCTCTCGTTGAAGAATTATATGCTATATATATAAAAATATATTCTTCTCTTGAGATAGACGCCATATTGAAAAAGGGTGACGTTAAAAGTATCTATAACCGCCGAGTGTGTGCTGTGTTTGATGTGTATAAGTGTCAATGAAGGGAAAGTGGTCTATCAGTATCGGGACAAATAGGGATCCGTGATCTGTGCCTACCCCTCTACTTGGAACCAGGTGTGATGTGTTTGTATGTATGCATGTGATATATGTATATGTCAAGTAGGCAATCTATGTATCTCAGCGGTAAGCGACTAGTTTTTTCACTACTGGAAATTCAATTATGCCTGATAAAACTATTGCAAGAGATCAAATGCTACTACAAGATAATTTCATTTCAATGAAAATTATAGCCAAACCGCATGCAAAGTGACACTTGACACAGAGAAAAAAAAACAGATAATTATTAGGTTCGATACATTATATATAAAGAAAAAGATTTATATTACATAAACATCATAACACTACACGTCATTATTCTATGAAAGGAATTAACTTTGATCATAATCCTGATAAGTTTCGTGAACAAAGACCTTTATATAATAATAGTTACGTAGGGGCCGGCCTAATAAGACATATAACAGTCAGATAGGCGCTATATTGAAAATGAGAAAGAGTGTATGAGAGGATGTATGAATATCAATGAAGCGAAAGTGGTCTGTCAGGATCGGGACAAATGGGGATCCGTGATCTCTGCCGACCGCTCTTAATAGCTAACAGTGTATAACACGTTTTATACAGACCTTTGGATTTAGCACTACTTAAGTAAACAGTTCCTTAAGCCTTATCTCCTTCTTTATGTTGATTGAAACATGTCGTCCCATAGACTCTTACCACAGAGTACTAGGTTAACATTGATTAAGCGTAACGTGATAAGGAAACGGGTTGCGATTCCATCACACAATAGGTACTTAATTTCAATCGCCTATGAACACTTAATCAGCCCTTGCAAACAGGCTTTTACTTATATTATGTTCTCTAAGAAACTCCAAATTCTTAATTGGGACTAGCAACAGTTACAGAAATTGTTCAGAAATTCTAATTATCTACGTTACCAGATCCAGGTGATGTTAGAAGTACCTATAACTGCCGAGTGTGTATGAGGAGTTTAACGAGCGGCGACGAAGCGGAAGTGGTTTGTCACGGCACAGATGGGGATCTGTGAGCTCTGTCCACCTCTTTACAGGGAATCGGGCGTGATTTGAATGTCTAGTTATAAAATCTTTGGTCATCCTTTTCAGTATTCGAGCTGTAGTTGATTCGCGTATAAAACCTTGACAAGTTCAGTACGTTGCGTTGGCAATCTGTACCCCAATTAGAGTTTTTGCTCAGTGCAAGTTATTTAAAGTTATACGTTATGAAAAGTGAGTTTTTCACGCTTTGACTTCAGTTCTAGGGAATAAAAAAGTAAGCTAAAAAAATGTTGTTGTGCATGCTAATAAATGTTATGTGTTACATATATTTTTTATAAAGCCTCTGATTGTTAAAGGAACTCCAACATAGCATAACAACAAAGCGAAAACGCAATAACATACTAAACTGCACAGAATAGATAGAGCATTTTACAGGAATTCCCGAACAACAAACAATTCCCGTAGGGCACGGTTAACCGAACTAATCAAATTCGACATTGGGACCGCATCACAAACAATTGAAATTGACACGGGAGAAAAGTGGAAATCCCAAAATTCCACTGCAACTATTTAGGCCATCCAATCCGACGGCGACAATGCTGGGGACTTCCTGCGGTCCACCGCAAAGAGGCGCATTTAATGAGCAGGAAACGGGTCGGGCCATTGCCGAGCTGTGCCCAACGAAACGTCAATTTAAAAGCGAAATTGGAACGGATTTGCCAACAGTGAATGATTCATTTGCTGGAAAGTTTATGGGAGAAAGCAATCGCAGGTGTCAAAAGCGGAAATTAGGGCAATGAATGTTTCAATAAGAGATGAATGAGGGGCAAATTATCAAAATAGGGGGAAAAGGAAAAATCGATTGAACAAATTTACGCGGTAGGATCAAAATTATGGATGGTCTCGAAGAATGTAAAGAGGATTCAGACAATAAAGCAGACATGAATATGTAAATGGTTGTATGTTGATTCAGCAAATGCCTTGTTTTGTAACTGTATAATAGAAATCATGATAATAGAATACTGGTCCAGATAACAATACTTTTTAATTATAATTACGATGTAAACTTTTTGAGTACTTACTTCACTTACCAATTTGAAAATAATTTTTAATTACTTGTAAATTAGCTCCTATAGAAACTGGCTATTTAGTGAAAAAATATATTATTAAAGCTAGAACTGTGAGTGATTAAAACCTTCACAAAACTTTATAACACTAGATTGGTCAAGTAGCTAATCTCCTTTGTAAATATTTCATCAAAATATAATCAGAGTAAGGAAAACTAAATTTAAGACGGAATTCCAAGACCATGAAATATGATATTAATAGAAATCGACAGGGAAACGTATTTATATTTCAGGCACGTTCTATCGTGACCGGTACTGGTTCATTTTATTCCCGAACAAACCAATTTTATGATTGGAAGAAAATTTAAATCACGAAAGCGTATTATTGATACATTTCTTTGAATTAGTTCAAATATTTGAATCGTTCCTTGAATCACGGATTTAGCTATTCATGAAAGAGGCTTTAATTTTCTCAATTAAGTAGATTTTGTATCGTCGAGTAGTGATTTGATAGCTTTCGTTGTTACCATTAGGGAAATATAAGTTTTGTATGTACCAATTTTGTAATTTTCATCGGAATTAACCGCAATTACGCTATCCTCAATAACTAAGCGCATATTTTCTACTAACAGTTACAAATAAAAATGATAGATTGACTTAAATTTCACTAGCACTTGATAGTTTCAATAACATACATACTCCATTTTTATTCACGCCTCTATTTCCCTAACGGAAAAGGCAGAAACTATCGATTACCATCTACCTAACAAATGTCTCTAGGTTCACTACCACAAATTAGCCTAAGACCGGAAAATAGGGCTGGAAAGCGTAGGCTCAGTAGAACTTAAATTAATAAAATAGGAGACATTCTTCTCAAGATGTAGCGTAAATAATAGAAGCACACGTATGAGAAGCAATAAAAATAAATATAAAACCGAATGATAAAATCAACTATCCAAAAAGTAATAATTTTCAGAAAACACCCTCAACTAAAACAATCGAATACCCTAAACGTTTGAAATTCCAAACCGTCCAATAAACACCTGGGGCGGCATAAAATAAAAACGAGTCAGCTCCGACGCTCATAAAGCGTTCAGAATCTTTAAGACAACTGATACCAAATTTTTATTACCGGCCATAAAAATAGCAAAGTTACCTGAGAAACGGAATTTGTGTACCCCTAAGTGGGTCAAGGGTGCCCGAGCCCTTGCAACCTCCGACGTGGCCCTGAATTCAGGGAAAAGTAACAGGACACAAGAGCCGCGAGGTAATGTGAGACATTTCACGAGATTCAGCGAAAAGCTTTTGTCTATTGATGGATAAGAGATTTGAATTAGATAGATACCTCAGTTATTATTCTTTTGGTAGATTAGGCATGTACCTAATTAGGTATTAAACATATGTGAGACATGTTTGTGTAAATATTTTTCATAGCTTTAATTTTTTTTACGAAAATCTTTAGCTATATATGAATAATTCTAGTGGTAAATCTAGCAGTTTTTTACCTAAAAATGTTCTAACGACAAAGACTGATGGATAGCGAGCACTTATTCAACTATACGAAGCGATTTGATGAGTAATAGTGTTAAAGTTTGCCTCTTATCAAGATTGGCTCGTGTTATGAGTTCAGTGGATGGACGGCAGTTTTACTTTGCAAGTCTGCCACAAAATACAGATGGCTGTTACTCCTCCAGAATATTTAATACATCCTTATCGAACCTTGGAAGCCAAAAGATTTAAGAGACAGTTTTGTCAAAATGTATTATTATGAAAAATGACTGGGACAAAAGACATGCTTCGATGGTTTGGACATGTTATGCGGATAAATTATAGTATATTGACAAAAGGAATATACATATGTAAGTAAAGTAGAAGGGCGTTACGTAGGGGCCAGCCCAATAACTTATATGATAGTCAGATAGACGTTTAGTGGCCATTTATTAGTAGAGATCTTGATTGTTCTTGTACAAAATCTTATGTCCATGTCTAACCCACAAATTTATACATACAACTTCGAGGCATGTGGCCACAATTGAATCTAAACATATACATACATTCACATCCTTTAATACCTTTCAGGATGGACAGCATCTTGAAGAAATAATATCCCTCAAGTCACTTTTAATTGTGAATATTGGGGTTGTGATGTCATAATGGATGATTGATGACAGCTTGCTAGACCATCGCCCAATGGATTCCATTTACCCCTAGTACCATAGTCACCTCACTAGTTACAAAGACTAGCAGGGTACAAAATAATAAACAAAATACACCGAAATCTATCTCAATATGAAATCTTGTTATTGCGAAACTTGTGCGCAAAGTAAAGATTGGAATATATGGAACCTCGAACAGCACACGCGGCGTTGAACACAATTCCTGCATGAAACAGGAACAACAATCGGTTCATTCAAACAAGTTCCAACTAAAATGCTAACGAAGTTACGGAACTTCCCTCAAAATTTTAGAGGAATATAAATGATAGAGGGAAATATTCGAGTGGGAAATTTGACAGTGGTTCATAAACGAAAATTTTATTCGATGTATATAATACACAAGCAACATAAAATAACTTGCCACATTTTTAGAATATTTTTTTTCAGAAGTTTTCATTGCATGAAACAAAGATGGTACTGAAATTATAATTTGATTTTTATATTATATTCTTCGCTCCTATTAGTAGCAGGGAAATGTTATATAGTTTAAAGCCTTCTTTAAAAAATGGTCTATCTAACACAAAAAGAACTTTTGAATTTGAACCGGCAGTTCCTTATAGCGCGTTCAAACAAACAAACAAACTCTTACTCTATAATATTAGTATAGATTAAGGGGTGAACAAAGCCTGTAGATATTATACCACCACGGTCAGATAACTTTTAACTGTAACACAACATAGGTGTTCCACAGCTGTTTTCAGAGCATTAAAATGAAATTCCTATGAGAAGTTTCCCATTGTAAGTCATGTCCCATTTACACTCGATATCCTATTTATTGTCTATCCTGTCCGAGAAAAAGTCAACTAAATATTATTATATGCTTACGTTTTAATCGGTTCAATTCAAGATAAAGTAATCTCACTGAATATCGGAATTGCGGTGACCAACAAAAAGTCTGCATTGCATCCGAGTATTGGCAACGAACCCAAAAGATATTAAGCATGTACCCAAAATATACGAGGCAGGTTTCTCTCTTTATGAGGCATACTGCAGGAGGAGACTAAGGGACTAGGGGTATATTTATTGGAATATAGTCCCTACATACACATCACACCTGATTTCCTGTAGAGGGGTAAGCAGATATCACGGATCGCCATTTATCCCGACCCTGACGGATCACTTTTGCTTTATTGACACTCATGCACCTCCTCATACACACTCGGCGGTTATATAGTCCACATTTTTTTTATTAAGATCTAAATAAATATTCTAAAGGTATCGAAGTAAATAATTTCACTCCGAAGTTAGGTCCACTCTATCTAAATAAGATGACAAAAGCATGAGTGTATACATTAACACTGTTATTAAGTATTTAATTTCATTTTTTACACTTCAGTGTCAAGAGTTTTGAAAAACCATCTCCTTTCTGTGAAGTCGCATACTGAGTCTTAAGACCCACATCCTAAGTTTGCTTTTCCATTAAATTATGCTAAGTTACTGTGGATACGTTTGATATTCATTGGTTCACAAATAGTGTATATCCTGTAGCCTGTAAGGTACGGATAAGTCGAATCATGTACAAAAACAGCTTCGTACAAAAATAAGCGTAGTTCGTTCACAAATCGGCTTCTTAAGGGCCACAAAAACATTAATTAAAGTTATGTCTATATATTCAACATGAGACTACGTCTTAAAAAGAATACTACATAACTGCCATTCATCTCGACACATCGTATAAGGCGCTTAAGGGACTAGGGGTAAAATAGTTGGGAATAAATTAGTGGTTAAAAAAATAGGTGGAATCTATTGAGCGATAGGCTAGCAACCTGTCACCGATGTTCCATATCACAAGACAACTCCAATGGTCATGCTTAAAAGTGACCTAGGAGATATTATACAACTGAACCGTACGTTGTTCATAAAATATACGCGGAAAGTCCCGTTATTCTTGTAAAATCATTAAAAATTCTGAGTCTCTTAAAAGTATTATCATTATTCCAATGACCATATATTCAGTATATCGAAAGAGCTGAAAATTAATATACCCGCCTAAAAGACACGAAAATAAAACCAACGAATATAAAACGTTTCCATAGCAACGTAGCATAGTTCAGTTCCAATTTGAAAGGCACCAGTACTTAAGGATCATTGCCAATTGGCAGGTCACATAGGTACTCCGGAAAACAGCCAATAAAACTAAGACTACATATACAAGCAGACTAGTTAGAATTTGTTCACGTCAACTTTCGAGGACAGATTCGCGGCACAGGTTCAAATTACCATGTTACATAATATTAATATTTGGACATTATTACACCAATTGAACTAGCCCCTTGGTAAGTTCATTTAAGACTTGTGTTAAGGGTACTAGTCAACGTATATTTAAGAAAGATATACATATTATACATAGATAAATACATATATAGCATATATAATCAACGACCAGACTGGAAAGCAGTAAAAAAGCGTAGTTTTTAACTCTGCCACCACCGGGAATCGAACCCGGGACCTCACGATTAGCGTTCCGGCGGCTAACCGATCACGCTACGGAGGTCCGATACACTTACAACGCAATTTTTATCCCTTGCGTGGTAGGCAGAGGTTAGATAGACCACTGTTTCCATACATACATACACATCATGCGCGATGCTTACATCCTGTCGGGTAGGCAAAAATCACGGATTACCGTCTTTTCCGAGGCTGATAAAACACCTTTCGCTTCATTGACACTCATTCATACTCGCCGGTTATAGGTGTTTTCACTATGAATAAAAATTCAATAAAGTACATTACAGAAGACAACCAGTACCTTACATGACAGGTATGGAGGTAGACAGTCCATCGCCATTTACAAGGACTTACTAATCACTCAGCGTCATTTAGTGTCATTTAATGACTGCTTTACTGGTTATATAAAGAAAGAAAGAGATTAACTTTAATGTACTTAAGGAAAAGAATGAAAGCAAAATCTTCATTCAATGTACGTAGATACCAAAAGTTACAAAACAAATAGTAAGTATCGCGCAGTATAAACGTACTACTACAGGATCTGCTGCAGTGATATTGCAGCGCTGGTCTTTCGCCAGTACCCTCAAAGCTGCTTAGATTTACAACATTTTAAATATCGCGTGTTCGATGCTTTCAAAGGCAGCTTCTCAGTATTGAATACGGTATTTTCCTACGACATGTCAAGGAAATATGCAATTTATAAAGGTATACAGTAAGCGACATGAATTTAATAAAATTTTAACATTACCTATATCGGTCCGTTATGCAATACGCGTTTACAATTACCGAGACAAAGTACCGCGGTCGGGAATCTCAATAAACAGAAACATTCAACCGCAAATATGAGAAGCATACCCAACTCGCTTGAATTGTCACAGTTGCGGTGGAAATTTACATATTGCATTCCTCTACGTGCCGTGTTTACATACATGTGGTTTGCGGACTATTGTGCTAGTCGCTGGTCGAGTTGCACAATGGAGATTTATTTCTTGGCGATTGTAATCGGGATTTAAGTTTCGATTAGGAATTGCAGTTCTAACAACTCGGCTTGAGGGGTTGTTGTAAAAGACTGAGTGAGTTAATAAGTTATTATTTTTATTTTGTGTCATGTAGCTTCTAAAAAAGTATTTTAGTACACTTGATTTGTACACTTGATTTTTTTATGTAATGAACGTTTATATGGATGTGATTAGGATATCAATGGCGTATAGCTTATAATAAAAAGACTAAAGATTTATTATTAAAACCCACATCTGATTATCTGTTTGTAGCACATACAACCATCACCATACATTATATTATCTGTGACCATACTACGTTAGTGTACAAAATGTAGCACTGAATACGAACTAAGACTAGTTATTACAGCACGAAAAACCCTTTCGTTGCTATCAAAACTGCACGAGCAATTACCGTTGTCACTCCAAAGATTGGCTATTAGCAGTGAAGAATGATACCCTCCGTACAATTAAGTATTCTTGGCCCCTCCATACTATTTCGCCTATAATGCCGCTCATATTTCTTCAGCAAGCCAGGGCATCGAGACTTATAAATGGCCACGTCTCTGCCAAACTAAAGACGCTTATTAAAGCCCAAGAACTAATGAAAACAAAATATACGACCTTCCACTTTAAGCGCTGGGACTAAAATGGGCAATGCAAAATACCGGGCCGTGTAAACGTGCCTTTTGTACAAATGTACAATTAGTTAGTTGCAGCGTATGGTTGCGAAAGTAAGAGGCTCTACATTTAACTAGCTAGTTTGGTTACTTGTTTGAGGAATGTTTGTGTAAAGTAAGAATTTATACTTAAGTATATGAGAGTAAACTTCACTACATAGTATAAAACAAAGTCGCTTTCTCTGTCCCTATGTCCTTTTGTATGCTTAAATCGTATGAAACTACACAACGGATTTTGATGCGGTTTTTTTAAATAGATAGAGTGATTTAAGAGGAAGGTTTATATGTATAATAACATCCAGTAAATAGTGGAGTGGGCTATATATTTTATACCCGTGCGAAGCCGGAGCGGGTCACTAGTTATTTATATTGTAGACAATATACGGTGGTACAGTTAAAACAGAATGGTATGTATGAAGGGTAATGGAGTGAAAAAAACAAGAGTCATTTTTCAGTATCGCAATGAGGTGATCGATAGTCTCTACCTTTCATGTTAGCGAATGCATTATGACATCAAAACTCCAATATTCATGTTAAAAATTGACCAAGGAGATATTTTCATGTTCCAAGGTCTACACGGTCTACCCCGAAAAGGATTAAGCGACATGAATGTATGTAAAGAGCAAACATATTTATGTATGCAGGCAGCTATAAAATGCAGACGTGACAATGACTTATATTGAATTATGTTCATAACACATAAACGTAAAACTACGCACTTTTAAAGGCAACCTCTGTACACATATCTTTTTGGCAAAATTATCAAAACATCCATTTAATCTCTTTATAAAATCCCTTTTGGGGTAGACAGAACCTCGAAGATTCAACTCCTAATTCAATTTTAACATGAATGTAAGGTTTATGTGGGGCCCGAGTCTACTAATGCGATTTAATACAAACGCAGTTCAATATCAGATCAGTAATAGTGTGAAGCTGGTAGTAGATTAGTAAAAGTTATAAATTTCGCCATTTTTCAGCTATTTAACCCATATTTTGCAAAGAACATTAATAGACTTGGGCCCTTGGAATAATGGTAACAGTTTGCTATCCCATTGTCCAATAGATTAAATTTACCCCTGGTCCGCTAGTCGCTTTTACGACATTTCGGGAAGAACGGCATCTAGTTAGCATTATATTTACGTTCCAGACTAGCACGAGTCACGTTTTCATTGCTTATCTATGTTTCTACAGTTAGAATGAATAAAGAAAAAGAAATGAAGAATGCTATGCTATATATCTTCAGAAACACAAATAATCTCTTCATAGTCCCTTTATCTAAAACCAACATTGGCGATGAAGGCTATTCTATCTTCAGAAACACAATAATACTCTACCTAGTCTCTGAACTAACACGTGAACACTTTCTAAGCCAGGTCAGAACCACACATCATTCGTAAGCGTTTAAATGATAAACTCCGAAAGTTATCTTAGGTATTAAACCAACACATTCATCTCGTTGCCCAAACAGCTGAAAGCCATTTTGACTCCATAAATCGTAATCTGCTTGATAAGGGTTGGACGTGCCTCAGTCGTCTGAATATCATTGATAAATAAAATGGGAATAGGTGTCGGGTAAGCTTTTTCGCTTAGTATCCACATACATAAAGCATACTAATATATATACAATACCACAAAACAAAATCACTCGTGGCCCAAGAATAGATACATATGAGAGTGTTATAATGTATATAACTAAACAGACACTTCGCAAATTCGTTATTCTGTCACTTCGAATTAACGTGTTAATGACTAGTCGGTACCTAAAGTGACAGGTCGTAGTTTCTGTGACTGTGCATGCTGTATATAGATTTCATGACGTTTTTCCGGACTTGCTATATACAATATATAGTACATACGTACAGCATGCTAATTTCACTGGCTCCCATCTATCTCGATCCTGATAACCACTTTCGCTTCAATTAAATTCATAGACCGCTTAATACACATTCGACAGCTAATGAAACTTCTTAAGTTCTTGAGTCTTTCTTATTATGTTATTTATCTGAATGTACTATTATGTATTATTTTTTATAAAAACTTCTAAGTGACAAGGATATGATAATAACAAATATTCGATAAAATTTTCTATCATACTACTTATTATTGTCATTATAAGTGTTTTCCAGTATTTTTTTTACAATATATATCATTTTAAATATCATCGTCACTTCACTCGACCATTTTTGAAATAAGTTAAAATCAATAGATTTATTAAAGCAATGATAATATTGTGTTATTTTTATCATCCTTCACAACCAATAACCAAATACTTGTATTCATCGTTGACACACTAACGTTCGATAAACTCTGGGAGACAAAAGAACAAAAGGGTCTATAGAAGGTCTAAAGAATTTATATTTAGACTGTATACGGGGTCAAAGATGTAAGAAAATTAAGGGTATAGGTATCGATAGCTAACCTACCGCCAGAAAATGTTCAATACATAAACATTCACGTCCCTTGATCACTGGTCACTGTTTAGCATGAATATTGGAGTTGAGATGTAATATGAAACAATGATAATAGTTGCAGACACATTGCCAAATACATATATTCCATTTACCCCAGTAGCTTAATCGCCTGCTACGACATGTCGGGAAAAATGGTAGGTTTTATGCATTTTTTGTACGTCCCCTTTTAGCAGTCCTATTTTAACATACTTTAAGTTACATCATATAAATATATTACAAATTGAAGCGGACAGGGATAAGAAATTGATTTGTATAGTCAAAATACTATTATTACAAACCTTACACCTTACACAAACATAATAATATCGTGGCTAAACAAACTACACCGCCTAAGTCATATTCGTAACAATAGATATAACACTTACATATCCACAATAACAAAGAAACTTTGTTTGGGTCACATGCCTAAATAGGTTGTACAGTTCTTATATGGGCTGCCTCTTTTATCGTAAAATATATTTCGATCAAAAGGGTCTTATTGCAGTTGTTTTGAATAATAAAATATTAAATGATCGCTCTTATTTCTTATTAAAGCGGAAGGCGCTGTAACCCAGAGGGTAAGATCTCTATCTTCCTATGACAAAGGTTCTAGGTTCGATCCCGGCTCTGACATAAACTAATGAATGAAATTGACATATGCGTTATTCATTTTCACAATTTACAATCGCTTACGAGGAGGGAATACATCGTGAAGAAACCTATTGCCTATCTCAAGGGATAGGCAATAGCCAGAGGCTATATACGGCGATAAGGTTCACTATCTACCACGTTGGGCGCTTTTCATCTAGTGAAACGCGTGCTTTGAGAGACTTATATCTAACATGCCTTCGACATTTCCGAAATGGGCAGTCAAGCATCTGACTACCCCGTCACAAAAAAGAGAGTGTGTATACACAAGTCGTAAAGCGTATGTTATAGTATGTCTTATAACATTGCTTTGACTGCCACAGCAAATGTACTAGTAGGAACACTGCATAAAAAATTATCGCACTTCTTACAACAACGTGACAAGTAGAAACGAAGCCAAGATTCCGCACAGTCGCAACGGCGCTTAAGCGAAACTCTTAAAAGTCATTTGAATTTTTCCACCAGTTAAAAGCAAGTATGCAGTTGTTTAAAAATCACACAAGCTCGGAATACTTTCGAGGAAATTGTCTAGACTACACAAATGGGACTGGCTTGGCGAAGAACGAGGTTTTAGTGGGCTTTCCAGAGATGTTAGACATAGTGCAGCTCGCTTAGTATATGCAATATGTGCGTTGTTATATTTAGTTTTATTTTTAACTAATGAACCGCTCCGGCTTTGCACGGGTATAAAATATATAGCCTACTCCACTATTTAATGGATGTTATTATACATATAAACCATCCTATTGAAACACTATCTATTAAAAAAACTGCATCAAAATCCGATGCGTAGTTTCAAAGATTTAAGCATACAAAGGGACATAGGGACAAAGAAAGCGACTTTGTTTTATACTATGTAGTAATACCCATGTTAGTCTGAAACGTAAAAAGCTTGCTTACTAGCTGCTGCTCTTCCCGGAATTTCAGGACAAGGGGATTACGGATAAATAGGATTAATTGGGCAATGATTCAGGAACCTATAACCAAGTTCCATTAAATCACAATCCCAATGTTTATCCTAAAAATTACTAAATCTCCAAGGTTCTGTTCACTTCGAAAGGGATTCAAGGACGTAAAGGTATATGCAGTTTAATTTACAGCGGTTGTATTTGGTTTAAGATGGTACAAAGAATTTGAAAATCCAATGTTATATCGTCACTGTTACACGTACATGTTATGATGTGAAGGATCTGTATTAAAAGGGAAAGCATTTTGTGATTGTTGATTGCTTATTAACGCTGGAAGCTTGATGAAAAATCATGTGACTTTAGGTGCTGAAAATTTATTACGTACATAAATACATATGACAATCAGATAGACGCCATATTGAAAAAAAAGACGTTAGACGTACCTATAACCACCGAGTGTGTATAAGGGGGTATATGAGTGTCAGTGATCAGAAAGCAGTTCATCGGGATCCGTAATCTCTGTCTACCCGTCTACAGGGAATCATGCGTGATGTATGTATATATAAATACATATTCTATTTGCAACCAACACGTGCTAGCGTGGCATATAAAGTTCAAACCAGCTTCAACTAAACAGTTTAGTTCAATTGAACACGTGCAAACATTGTACAATGGTTAAGTAGAACACTTTATTGTTTCATTAAACGGGGCGTTCTATTTACATACAATCCCATTAGAGCCGACGCCACTGTTGCAAGCTTGAGAATATTGGCCTTAAATTCAATATATTGATGTTCTGATATTATTCAGGGATGTGTATAGATAATTAAAATGTAACCATTTTGCGTATAGCGAGACCCATACGTTTGAGTTATGCTCAAAACATATCACCCCAACCTTGTTCTGCGTAGGTTTCTGTAGGATAAAGGTTTTGATATGTATGAGAGAAGCATAATACCTCTCGATTTTGTTCCGCTTGGGAGACGAATATATGTACTGACTTGAATCGTTCCGTTTCTCGTGATTAAGGGTTAATTTCTTTCATTCGACGGTTAAAGATACTTCTAGAGTTTCTCTTTTTTAATATTAAAAGAATAAAAATGTCAATATAAAAACAAAGCCATGCTAAGTACCGCCAGCCAGAAAGCACGGGCAGAAACAAGAAGCAAGGGCACAAAACTATAATAAAAGTTGGGGTTATCTACTAAGTAAAATTTTCACACTTTGAGGGCTAGAATAAAATAGATCAAATCGATTATCATTGTCCAATCTGTTAAATTCAGTTAATTTCAGCTAAAAAAATAGTGTTTTTCATCATGTTTATCCTTCTACCCTTAACCCAACAAGTTGTAATCGGCGCCACTCTATTTCTCGCTTCCACACCCTTCTAAAAGCCATCATATTTGCAGTCACTCCCTTGCTGTTCACATCGCTTTATGCACAGTATATCCATCTACATTCCGGCCTTATATAATTTTAAATATAACAGTCAGATAGACGCTATATTGAAAAAATGTGACGTTAGGAGTACCTATAACCGCCGAGAGTGTATGAGAAGATGTATGAATGTCAATGAAGCGAAAGTGGTCTGTCAGGATCGGGACAATTGGGGATCCGTGATCTACCCTACCCTGCCTACCCCTCTACAGGGAATCAGGCGTGATGTGTATGTATGTATTCCGACCTTACTCTTTCAAAACTCCTATATACACTCATGACCATTGCTCTACTCCGGTGCATGGCTTTCGTTAAATGCCCATACCAAGATAATCTACTACTCTTCACTTTATCTAAACAGGTGCAGATTAAAACTTCCTTTTAGGATAAACTAATTCCTTGTCTTATGCATTGGTTTTGTTTTCTATTTGTTTATGTCTTATGTTTATGCTACATGAATCTCGCAGTTACAGTATAAATGACAAGTACATATAGTTGGAATACACATAGATATATAAATATTTATCACATACCGTTGTATATTAACGACCGTAGGATTATCTTGCTCAGTAACATCTCTAATGCTTACCTGTAATGAAAAAAATAAAAATAAGTATATCATTACAACTGATCTCATCTCATAATCTATTGGGCGATGGGCTAGCAACCTGTAACCAATGTTACGAATATTACGAACCTCATATTTATCCTAAAAAGTGACCTAGGAGTTATTATCATGTCTGGTCCAAGGTTCTGTCAACTCCCAAAGGCATTCAAGGATGTGAATTTGTATGCTATGTATATAACAATTTAAAAATCTTTTCAATAATAATCTATTTATCCCCGCAGACAGACATATACATTCACATCCTTTAATCCCTTTCGGGTCGTACAGAAACTACGACAGTTATCAATACTTTTAAATCACTGATTAGAATAAACATATGGGTTGTGAAATCAAATGGAATAATGGTAAAAGACTGCTATCCCATCGTCCAATAGATTCAATCTACCCCTGGTCCCTTAGTCGCTTTCTTTTTAGGTCAGTAGCATTCTTTTTACGTCCCAAATTGCACGAGTCATGTTTTCAATGTTTATCTATTGTTTTTTTATGTTTATAATGAGTATAAATCGCGAATCTCTTAAAACTAAAAATGTGTATGTCCATTGCAAAATTATAAAGCTCACTCGGCACGTGTATTAAACCAATTCGAGATACAAATTGAATTTTAATGTAGTGCGTCAATGTCCGCTCTAATTAGACTTGTCCGTTCGCAAATCGAATTTTAAAGACCCAAACATCGATATCTGTTTATTACTCATACCAACAAGTAATTACGTTTGCTATATATAAAATAAGAATGCTTATTTTTAATGGAAATGGTATTAGTTTCATGTGAGAGTCACAGTTTAAGTACGCATAGATAGAAACTTACATATACATTCACGTCTTTCAATCCCCTTTAGAATCTTATTCACTTTTTAGGATAACTATTGGTGTTGTGATGTCATATGGAACATTGGTGACAGGTTGCTAGTCTATCTCCTAATTGATCCCATTTCCCCTACTAGTTGTCTCCTACGACATGTCTGGCAGAACGGGAGCTAGTTAGCATTCGTTTTACGTCTCCAACTAGCACGCGTTTTACTCTGTAAAAGAGTATATGACGAAAGAGTACTGATGTACTTATCGTATTTTAAAATTGTTATATATTAATTATTTTTATATACATATACTATCATTAATATTATTATTATTTTATTTTTGACATTTTAATTTTATTTTTATATATGACGATCATTGTAACTTTGAATATGTGTTAATTGTATTTTATTTTTATGTGACATTGTTGCAATGTAATAAATAAATCTAAATCTAATCTAAATCATGGAATACACGAAACAAGTCACAAAAAACAATCAAAAGACACAACTCCTACAAAGTGTATAATTTTGTTTGAATCCAAAATAAAATATGTTTGGTTTCGGCTTCCCACAATGCGCTCGAAAAGTCAAGCGACACCTTGCGGCCATTTCGAACATTTTATGACCTACTCGTGCTCTTTGTACCTAGGTAATAGAATACTTAAACAGTAGCTTAAATTGTCAAGTATGGTTTAAGCGTACTTTGTACAGGAAACATAACGTTAAATTATGATCACTAATATTGATATTTTATTATGTTTTAAAGTTTAATTTAAGACCTTTAAAAATACACTTTTGAAGACCTCTGTAATCAAAACTCTAATCGTGAGGCAAAGCTAATATTTGTGCTTTTCTTCTGCTTCCCAGTTTAGTTGTTTATCATAATATAATAATATGCTACATAATGTATTTATCTATTTGTAATAAGCATATATTTCTCAAAAATAAGTTGACTTAACACAGTGATTCTTAAATGAACTTACCATAGGGTTAGCTCAATTGGGGTGGATGAGGCAAGCCTTCACGTGGCCCACCCTGTGAGTAGCGGTCGAGCGATCGGCCGTGAAACTAATTGCCTCGAGGTGACCCCTCCTGGCCCGTCTGTTCTGTCAGACGGGGTGCGGGATGGGGACTTGGTCGGGCCTGGAGCACCTCAATGGTGTGGCTGGGCTGGTGGTGCAGAGAACCTGCACTGCCACCGACTAACTCGTAATCCTGTTCTGGAGTGTCGTTGTCAAGTCTAGCGGCTCCAGACAGGGGCGAGGGTCTTGGCTTAGCCGCCCGGACCGTGAGGAGACAACCTCTATAAAAAATCCCCAATTCCCGGCGTTGGAGCGCCCACATGGGCCTCGCGCGGCGTCGGGATGCTCGAGAGAGCGGCTGGCGGGTTGATCAGTCACTAGCGGCCAACCCTGGGGAAGTCCTGTCCCCCCAGGCGTAGTAGGGGCGCCGTCGCATCCGGGTCACTGCGGCGGCGCAGCGTCAAAAACCCGGTTCTCGTGGGAACTAAATGGAACTGAACCCAATTATAAATAAATTAAAAGAAACGCAGGAGGGAGGGTCCAGGGAATCCTGGCCCTCGTCAGTTGTCCCCAGTGGGGACGAGAGACCAATGTCGGAGGGGATCTCCGACATCGAAAAGAAGGCGAGCACTAGCTCGCCTCTAATTGTAGTGGGCCGCAAGCGGCGGCAAATGCGGAGCAACGAAGGCTCCCAGGGATCGGGGAGCGACACGGACAGAGGGTCCACAGTTTTCGCCCCCGTGAAGAGAGGGAGGGGCAGGCCCCCCACTAAAGGTGTGGGGAGAGCCAAGGCCCAAAACGAGCTGCTCCAGGTCAGGCGGGCGGAGGTACAAATCTCCAAAGAGGAGCAAGTGGCCTGCCTGACTGCTTTAGCCCGAAAAAAGGCGGCGGAGAGGGGCCCCCTTGAGGGGTTGTCGACGGACGCGATAGCGGACGCGGCGGAGGACGGCGTAAGGGCTGTCCTTGCGGTCGCGCAGAAGTCGGCAAACCTCAAGGGTATCAGCATACGGGCCCTTAAGGAGGCAGCAGAGTCCATCTCCGGTGCGGTCGCAGCTCTTCGGGGCCGCAATGTCTCGGAGGAGACGAAAGCCCTACAGGCTGAAAATGCCCGCCTGCAGGGACAAGTGGACGCTCTCCGAGCAGAAATGGCGACCCTCAGGGAGGAGTTCCGCGCAGCGCGCCCGGCGCACTATGGGAATATAAGGTACTCTCCGTGTCGAAAATCTGTAACTTTCTTTCTGTACCTTCTTTTTATATGTAATTTGGCCCATATATACTTTAATAAATTTCCCATCGAATGAATGCAGCTACTATTAGTTTTATAATCTAGTTTTGTATTTATTTGATAATAAATTTTCAAATTTGTAAAATTTCATACTTTATGTAGAGAAATGAATTCAAAACTAAGTTTCAAAATAGAATTGAACATTCAAAATACCTTACAATATAAGACTACATTATAATTTTATATAAAATATTTTATTTATTTAAATGACGTGCCTTATTGCTAATAGTAATTTATATTCGGAGGTACGAATGGACTAACTTGTAACTTCAAGGAGAGATTTAGCTTCTTCAAGCAACTCTTTGTTTATCACAACAGTCGGCTTGCTTAAACTTGTAATACACGGATCAGAAGTATAGAGCAAAGTATGAAAAACATCTTCGTTTGTAGCCGATTGCGATCATTTTCTGGCATGATGCAATCGAAATTTCTTGTAAGTTCACTGATTGGTAACACAGCAAAACATTAAATAATCTTTGCGCCATGTATTAGAATTTTGTGTACAGATGAGGGCATATAGTACCAGTTATACTCATATATAGTTTCAGTCAGTTCCTGTGCAACTTTTCCATCAATCGTCGTCAAGAATAATTTGTGTTCCACTTGTATGACATCTTCATTGTGAGCTATAAGTGTTCGAGCTAATTCGTTAATGTCGTTTTCGATCTCTCGAACTGTAGATTCTGTTTTTTGCGAAATTTATTTGGAAACCTTACAGAGGAACAGGTTGGGTTTCTCCATACTACAACATAATTATTTTTGTAAGTCTCAAAGATACGAGTGATACAATAAATAGATTGGCGTCTGATACTTTTCCTCCCGTAAAATTTGCTTGTATTCACTTTGTCCTGATGGACCATCACATCCCCATTTACTAAACAGCTGAAGGTGCTTCGAATCTGTTGTCACTGAATTTATTTTCATAATGCGTCTTACTGTATGATCCAAAAGATTATGCAACTTTACGTTAGCACCGATATTAGTAACAGTGATATTAAGTGGGTAACATTCCTTTTAAGCTTCATTTATCTGACTTGAAGGCGATAAAATAGCTCTTAAGTGCTTCTGAATGAGAGCTATTGTCAAATAACTGTATGTATTGAGCTTTTGACAAATCTATATCTATGTATAACGCAAGAGCTTCTTCTTTATCGAATGTTAAGTGCTCTGACTTGTGCAATATGTTTTGCAAAACATTACGTTTTTCGTCTTTCTCTATGATGTGCACGATGCTCACAATTGAAGCTTCTTTGTTCTCACCTGACGATCTCAGCCCTTGAACATAAGCGTTATGCACAAATCCCATGCCATGCTCTTGGATGAGCTCCATATTTTTGCGCTTCTTTGTCCTTTCAGAACATTCTTCATAACTCTTAGATAGCCGACCACAGGCACTGGAAGAGTCATGAGTGCATGGTTCGAGGGTTAAGGAAATTCTGAATTCACCATTTAACCATTCCAAATTCTCCGATCTTATTTTCTTTGGGCCTTATTCCACCATTTGGATAACAATTGCTTCTGGAAACTTTTTATAACAGTAACAGCAATTGCACTCAATTTTATGCACACTCAACGAGTGCAAAATCGCATAACCTTCCTTTATTTTATTATCAACATTATTTTTAATATCATTATCATTTGTTAACACAAATCTGAAACCACTAGTGATATCCAGTGTCTATCTTGCTTCATCATAAACGACAAACATTGCACTAAAATAACTACTTAAATACTAAGTAACAACAAAGAGTAAGTAATTGTATTCTCATCAGAAACTATAATAAATTAATATTTATTGAAAAAAGGTTCATTTTATATTAGTTAATACTTAAAATAGCAATTTACCATAAAATCGAGATTTTACGATTCCCTTCCCTTTTGCGTGTTTTACCTAATAAATCCATTTTGCGCAAAATTTGCGCAAAATTTTATTTTGGATTATTATAGTTTAATAGATTAAGCATCCAAAACTGTAAAAAAATCAACGGTGGCAGCTGGAGCTAACAATGATATTTCTGTTCAAAAATCGGAGTAATTGAAATCAGCTCTCGTTTTTTATTGATATGTATAATTATTTTTATATGAGTATTTGGATTTTCATTTCTTTGTTCTTTAAAAGTATATAATATGTATATGTTTCAGACGTATATAGGGTCGGAAACGTATCACGAAGTCAACAATTTTATTCATGTGATTTTACGTAGAATCAAAGTTTGTACTTTAGGTGTTCTAAACACATATTAATACTAAAAATATGATAAAAAAACTTTACCATTGGAAAGAACGTTTATTTATGTACATAAAACCATGCATAGTTGATTCATACCTAACCATTTGTAAAACCTATTTTCGGCACGGTAAGTACTTTATATTCCCATAGTGCGGCGCCGGCGCCGCCAACGAGAGCACTGGAGAGCCGGCCATCGGGGCTTGACTCCGAGTTCGTGGCGTCCCTCATGAGCCAACTTGGGTTCATGATGGACGCCAAGATCGCGGGGCTGGAGGGCCGCTTCCTACCCGCCTCTGCTCGTGTCCGCCCGCCGCTTGCGGCCGACAAACGTGCCCCCCTAAGCCCACTACGAGGGGGGAGCAAACAGAGGAGAGGCCCCTTCGCCATCTGCCGCCGGCACCGCCCAACATGGCGGAGGGCTGGTCCACTGTTGCAAGGAAGGGCAGGGCCAAAAAGAAGACGGTCGCCACTGCCCGGCCCAGCCTACAACAACCTGGGTCCCGGCCCACGCCGGCAACGGGGCGAGGGGCCAAGAAAGAAAGGCAGAGGTTGCGACCGCCTCGGACGTCAGCTGTAGTCCTCTCCATATCGCCGGAGGGGCAGGAGAAGGGCGTCACGTTCGCTGACGTGCTCCGGGTGGCCAAGACCAAGCTGGCCACCGAAGACTTTGGAGCGCAGGGAGTTCGTGTGCGCCACACTGCCACTGGCGGGAGGCTACTGGAGCTCCCGGGGGCCGCCAGCGCCGACAGGGCAGATGCCCTGGCGGCAAAACTCCAAGAAGTCCTGGACAAGGACGTAGTCAGGGTGTCCAGGCCCGTAAAGTGTGCGGAGTTGAGGCTGACGGGGCTCGATGACTCCGTCACCCCCGAGGAGGTCACCGAGGCGGTCGCAAAGGCCGGGGCCTGCTCTCCCCAATCTATTAAGATTGGGGAGCTAAAGTTCTCCGCGGCGGGAACGGGCACCACCTGGGTCAGGTGCCCCACCGCCGCGGCAAAGAAGGTAGTTGCCGGACGCCTGTTGGTCGGGTTCGTCTCGGTCAGGGTACAACTCTTGGACCCAAGACCCCAGCGGTGCTACAGGTGCCTCCTAGCCGGGCACGTGAGGCACGTGTGCACCGCCGAGACGGACCGCAGCGATGAGTGCTATCGCTGCGGTCAGCCCGGCCACAAAGCTGGACAGTGTGGGAATCCGCCGCACTGTAACCTCTGTGCCGCCCTGAAAAAACCCGCAGACCACAGGGCGGGCAGCAAGGGCTGGACCGGGTCCCGCCCCTCGAAGGGCAGAAACCGAGTCGGCGCCCCAAGGACCGGGGTGCAGCCCGCAGCTCCAGCTCCGGCTCCCCCTGCAGCCACACGTAGGGAAGAGGAGGCGATGGAGGCTTAAATGCCTCGATTCCGCCTCCTACAGGCGAACATCAACCACTGCGCCGCCGCTCAAGATCTCCTTCTTCAGTCGGTCGCGCAGTGGATGGTCGATGTCGCCGTGGTGGCCGAGCCCTATTTCGTCCCGGACAGCTGGTTCGAGTCCTCTGATGGCTCGGTCGCCGTTGTGTCCTCTGGGATGAACGTACCGCCCCCTTCGATCATCGGGAGGGGCCCGGGGTACGCGGCAGTCCTTTGGGGAGAGATCTTACTAGTAGCCGTGTATTTCTCCCCAAACCGAAGTCTCGCCGAGTTCGAACAATTGGTCGACGGGGTCGGGCACATACTAACATCTCGTGCCCGACCCAGAGAAGTGCTGGTTGCGGGGGACTTTAACGCAAAGTCCCAACTGTGGGGCTCCCCCGCAACTAATCGTCGTGGCGAGATTTTGGAGTCGTGGGCAGCATCGGCCGGCCTGGTTTTGCTGAACAGGGGGTCGGCCCTTACCTGCGTGCGCCAACGGGGGGGGTCCATCGTAGACTTGACGTTTGCGACCCCCTGCCTCGCGCGCACTGTCCGCGATTGGACTGTCTTGGAGTCGGTGGAGACCGGTTTGATCTCTCCACCGCTCCTGATGTTACTGGGGTCCGTCCCAGAGGACACAACAATGGGTCCTCCCCGAGGTTGTGCCTCAAGAGGTTAGACAGGGAGTTGCTGATGGAAGCCTCCATCGTCCAGGTCCGGCCTAACTTTCCTGCCGGACCTGTGGAGATCGATCAAGTGGCTGAGTGGTTCCGGGGCGCAATGACGGCAGTTTGCGATTCCGCAATGCCCCGGGCCCAGCCAAAATCTCCTAGGCGTCAGGTGTACTGGTGGTCCGTAGAGATCGCCGAGCAGCGAAGGAGCTGCGTGGTGGCGAGGCGCCGGTACACCAGGTTCCGAAGAAGTCAGAACCGCGACGCCGACGCGGAGGCACAGCTGTACGCTGCGTATAGAACGTGTAAGAAGAGGCTGCAGCTGTCCATCAGCGATGCCAAGGCCAGAGCCAGAGCGGAGTTGCTCGAGACTCTGAACGCAGACTCGTGGGGCGCCCCTACAAAATGGTGATGGGCAAACTCCGCCCGTGGGCGCCCCCTCTCGCAGAGAGTCTCGAGCCCCGGTTGCTTGAGAGCGTCGTGTCGGCCCTGTTTCCACGCAGGGCCGAGCAGCAGCTGCCGGCAATGATTCCCCGCTCGCGAGGAGCGGGGCCTGATTGTCCTCCGCCGGCGGTGACGGAGGCCGAAATGCGTGCGGCTGCTCTCAGGCTCCGGCTGAATAAGGTTCCGGGCCCGGACGGCGTTCCGGGTCGAGCTCTGGCCTTGTCTCTTGAGGTCCTCGGGGAGGATTACAGAAAGCTGCTGGACGCCTGTCTGGAGGCAAGTCGGTTCCCCAAGGCGTGGAAAGTGGGAAAACTTGTCCTCCTGAAGAAGGACGGGCGGCCAGCAGAGTCTCCCTCGGCGTATCGCCCAATAGTGTTGCTTGACGATGCGGGAAAGCTCTTTGAGCGTATACTGGCGGGTCGCCTCGTCGGGCACCTCTCGCGTGTCGGGCCCGATCTGTCACCCTTGCAGTACGGGTTCCGGGGGGGCCGATCGACCGTGGACGCGGTCCTTCGCGTCAAGGCCCTTTCGGAGGAAGCGGTGGCACGGGGTGAGGTGTTGCTAGCAGTGTCGTTGGACATAGCCAACGCGTTTAACACTTTGCCCTGGGCCTGCATCAGGGAGGCGCTCCGATACCATGGAGTGCCTCAATACCTGAGCAGGCTGATCGGAAATTACCTCAGCGAGAGGACTATCACGTGTGTTGGGCGTGATGGCCGACAGCACCTGTGGGAGATGTCGTGCGGCGTTCCTCAGGGGTCAGTTCTGGGCCCCTTGCTTTGGAACGTTGGCTACGACTGGGTGCTGAGAGTGAGGCTCCTAGCGGGCGCGGGCGTAACATGTTACGCTGATGACACGCTGGTCACCGCCCGAGGGAGCTCATTCAGGGAGGCATCCCGTCTCGCCACCATTTCGGTGTGGCAGGTGGTGAGACGGATAAGGCAACTGGGACTCGAGGTGGCGCTGCATAAGTCCGAGACGGTCTGCTTCCATGGCCCTCGGCGCGCGCCA
Source organism: Leucoptera coffeella (assembly GCA_030578115.1). Lineage (NCBI taxonomy): Eukaryota > Metazoa > Arthropoda > Insecta > Lepidoptera > Lyonetiidae > Leucoptera > Leucoptera coffeella. The sequence goes on from JAMBLF010001549.1 coordinate 29,154, forward strand.
CCGGCCGGGTCCCATATCGTGATTGGTGGCACTCGTATCGGGGTGGTCCCATATCAAGTACCTTGGGCTCACCCTCGATAGCCGATGGAGTTTCCGCAAACACTTCAAGCTGCTCGCCCCCCGACTCGTAAGAACGGCGAATGCGCTGCGGCGAGTAATGCCGAACATCGGGGGGCCGTTGGAGGGACGCCGTCGCCTCTACCTTGGCGTAGTGCGCTCCATAGCACTGTATGGAGCGCCCGTGTGGGCGGGCGCCCTGACGGCCCGAATCTTCACCCCTCTGAGAAGAGCTCAGAGGGCAATGGCCGTCGGGGTTATACGCGGATACCGCACGGTATCGTACGAGGCGGCCTGCGTCCTAGCAGGAAGTCCCCCCTGGGATCTGGAGGCGGAGGCGCGAGCGTCCATTTACCACTGGCGCGCGGCTCTCCGCCAAAGGAACGAAGACCCTCCTCCCAGGGAGGTGAGAGTGCGGAAACTCCAAGCCTGGCAGTCCGTGCTGGACAAGTGGCGACAGCGGCTGGCGGAACCAAGTGCCGGCCGCTGGACTGTTGAGGCGGTCCGTCCGGTCCTACGGGAGTGGACGGACAGATCGGCGTCGTTGACCTACCGCATGGTGCAGGTGCTAACCGGCCATGGGTGTTTCGGCCATTACCTGCACCGGATCGCCGGTAGGGAGCCAACGACTGAGTGCCATCATTGCGGCTGTGACGACGACACGGCGCAGCATACCCTAGTGGAGTGCCCAGCCTGGGCTGAAGAGCGCCGTTGTCTCGTCGCAGCGGTGGGGTGTGCTCTGTCCTTGCCGGCCTTGGTCTGTTCCATGGTCGGTGACGAAGGGGCTTGGCAAGCGGTTCTGGACTTCTGCGAAGTGGTGATTTCGCAGAAGGAGGCGGCGGAGAGAGAGCGGGAGTTGGACCCTTCCTCTCACCGAATCCGCCGCCGGAGAGCCGGGGCCAGGGGGAGGGCTTTCCACGGCCTCCTCCTCCCCACTTGAGGCCGGTGGGGCACCATACTGGGGTATGTGTGCCCCCGCTAGTTACGGCCTCGGGATGGTGTGCGCGTGACCTGCGCGCCTCCCAATTAGGGTTCGGGCGGGAGAATCTCCCCTTCCGCCCTAAGCGTTAGCTCGGGACAGGGTCCGGCGCCCACTGCCGGACGCCGCCTCGGTCAGGGTCGCGTGATGTTATGCTCACGCGTTATCGCAGCCCTGGCCAATGAGGCACCCGAAGGTCACCGTCAGGTTTTAGTCGGTTCGAGTCCGACATAACCTTCCGGCACCCCAGAGCCGGCGGGTATCCGTGGGGATTTCCTGACGTAAAACAAAAAAAAAAGGGTTAGCTCAATTGGTGTCTTGGTGTCCTAAATATTTATTATTCAAATATTTAAATACTTTTTAGCACACACTTAATAAATAAAATATATAAATTTGTATGAATACTTTCTGGTATACCTACACTTCGTTTTTACTGCTAACAAATGTTCTAGCATGAACTTCTATTTACCAATATATTAAACAACTTGTAGAAAACCTACATAATATTCCAATAATCATAATCCTTCCTAACAGCTTACATTACTCAACCAGCCACCCAATTACAAGTAAAACCATCAACCATTTACAAATACCATCCTGTTTACTAAACTAGTAATTCCTTACACTTCCTTGCGGTGAATCCTTTGAACCCAGCAAGCAATTACGGAGCAGGAAATCCAGCTAAACGTTTCCTAATCTGCCCATCTGCCTCTTAGTGGACACAGGTCACATTATTTATGTGCTACGTTTACGTACGCCATTTACGGATAGTGCATGTATCATAGTGTTTAGAGCTTGGAAGATAGTCTGGAATATGTCTTAGGAAACTGACTGGTGTGTGGAAGGAAGTAAGTTGTTAATTTAAATATACATACATACATACGCTACACGACTTGTGCATACACACTCCTCTTTTTATTATGGCGGGGTAGTCAGAGGCTTGAATGCCCATCTCCGAAATTTCGAAGGCATGTTAGGTATGGGTCAATGGTCATGTTAGGTTGTTAATTTGTATGTACAATACAGTTTTTAGAGTTTTTGTTGTATTAGATTTTGCTAAGAGAATATTGTTTTATCTTGGTGCTTGATTTCAGTCATTATTTTATCAGTACGAGAAATTTTGGTGGATAGTAAGCACTTCCTAACGTGAACTTAATTAATTACCTAAAATATTAAAACCTAATGCAAAAAAGGCAAACATAGCAAAGGATGACTTAGTTCAAAATGAAACTCATGAATAATAAAGACTAAATTATTAATTTAGCCACGCCCAAATACACAATAAACTATGATTTTTATAACACAAGCAATCAACCGGGCTAAATCATCACACAATCAAAACAACAGCGAAAACATAACAAAAGAGGTTGTATATAAAACCAAACCTCCCTGTTTAGTCTGTTGAGATTTCGCCGCCGCGTCTGACCTAGTTCTTAATCATTAACGGGCGCTTTGCGGCTAGCCGTCAAACCGACACCGTGTTGCCTACACGTTACTTATTCAACGCTGCCGGATTCAGATTTGTCGCGGACGTGTATGATGAGCTTTAAATAAACGAGGGAGATTCAAATTTGGAATGCTTTAGACAAAAAATTATGTATATAAAAAATGTTACAATTGGAAAATTAGCTTGAGGCTATCATTCTATTGTCTACGTAAGGTTTTCTTTTTGTTTTTTGTTTGTTCTTTTAATAGTGATAAACTATATTAGTTTTTAATACCTATGTAGTCTGTAATAGCTATGATGCTTTGCCACGATATCACAGACTCCTAAACCTCATAACTATAAACAACATTTTTATCCCTCGTTTCCTAAAACCTTTTACAGTATTTTGAGCAGTTGTAGACCAGTAAATGACAATTAAAATCTCATTAAAGTGTTAATGTGGAATCTTCGTAGTTTGAAGTCGTATTACCATAACAAATGAAGATACGGCAATTGTAGTTGTCTTAAGAATTTCTGTAAGACAATTTAAATTTTGTTATCTAGCTGGCATCTAAAGCGTATTAAACTAGCTAGTTTTCTTCTCTGATTCTCAGAATTCATATTCAACATATATTAAATAATAACAATATATATATAGGAAATAAAAAACAAAAAACAAACGCATTCACGACCATTAACCCTTGCGGGGTAGTCAGATGTTCAGGTGTCCATCTCCGCAATTGCGAAGGTAGTAATTCTATGGATACCTCGAACCCACTTGTTAACCAGATAGTCAGTACTCAATGTGACAAGTGGTCAGCAATGTCGCCATTTACAAGCACTAACTATTACCTGTTCGACGAACAGGTAGGTTTATAGGAAATAATTGCGACTATATTATCAGATATGCGAAATTATTATCAGAAATAATTTATACTGACCCCTATCAGGGATAAACAAAGCCAAGCTTCACCCAAAATCGACCTTTGCTTTTTGCCACCCGATCGGAACGCACCAACGAGATGACAAATGACATTTAGGGCGCTTTTACACCAGAGATAAGCTACATTTCGGTGATAGAAAAGATCGTGAGGAAAAATGAAAAAAAAAATAGGCGATATCTGGCATAATCATTTTCTACCTGTTACGTTGGATATTGAAATCAGCTAAAATAAAAAACAAATAACTTACTAATTTTTGGACACCTAACCTCTGACTAACCCGAAACAGAAGTACGGTCATGAATGCAACTGTGTTTAGATAAGCTACGATGCGTGTGTTATCTATTCATCATATACATTTGTACACATATATATATATATATATATATATACGTCATTAAATCTTCGAAGGAGACACAATCGTACACATATCACTGGCTCATACATTTTTCCCGATCTTACCAAAACATTTTCGTTTTACTGACATCCATACTTTTCTAACATACCCGTCAGATATAAGTCCTTCTGACGTCATCTTTGCTACACAGCGTTTTTTGAGCGCCATTTGTTTTACGTGCTTATAATATGTATTAAAGAATACGCTACGTGAACTTAGAACATGATTAGTAGATATCAAACGTCACCATGGCAACGCTTAGCTCAGGTGTAAAAGCACCCTTACCGGATCTCGTTATCGGGACGACTCGTTACGTCATCAATTGTCGCCTGACAGAATACGGAATTTGTTAAACAATTTACTATATAGCTAGTTAGTCTGTTTGACGGTGCATGTTTTACAATGTCCGTGATTTTTGAGCTGATTGGATAGGGTATACGTGCATTGAGGATTATGGAAATCAATGTTATTGTGCCCTTACCATGAGATAAAATCGGCATAGATTTACTAGTCTAGGACATAAATAGAATGTTAATTAGCTGCCGTTCGTTCCGGCATGTTGTAGGATGCTTCTACGGGACTAAGGGTACTTTGATTCTTTTGGGTGATAGGCTTGCAACCTCACCAATGTTGCATATGACATCAGAACCTCAATATTCATGCTAATTAAGTAGAGCGATATATATTTGTCAGAACCATTCAGTTAGGACATAAAGGCTTCATTATATGTTTATATCAATTTCCATAAACAATATTAAACAGTATCAACGCAACAAAACTAATATTGAACTGGGGTATTGTCATGTGTCCTAGTTTACTTTAAGAGCGGTTAAGTGACAGTTGTCCTAGTAAAACATATCGCATACAATTGAGATGAAAAGGAGAAGATATCAGACAAAGACAAACTAAAACGAACACGACCATTAACCCTTGCGGGGTTCTCAGAGGTTCAGTTGTCCATCTCCAGAATCCGAACGTAGTAATTCTATTGCCACATCGAACCCACGTGTGGACTAAATAGTCGGTACTCAATGTGACAGGTACCTGTTCAAAATATTTCCATTTCGGGGAACAGAGAACAGGAACAGGAAAATATTTATAATTACCCAGTATATATGTAGAGTAATATGTAAGTCATTGAAGTGAATACATGACTCAATTGAGAAAATGCAGTGACATTTATTAACACTTTACTAAGGTTTTTAATAACGTTAGGAGTACCTATAACCGCCGAGTGTATATGAGAAGATGTATGAGTGTCAATGAATTAAAAGTAGTCCGTCAGTGATCCGTGATCTCTGCCGACCCGTCTACAGGGAATCAGGCGTGATGTGTATGTATGTATGTATGTATGTATTCTCTATAAAATAAGTATATATTTCTTAATATACGTTGACCCAGTCCTTTAACACGAGTCATAATGTAAGTACTTATGAAGGGTCTACAACTTGTGTAATAATGTCCAAATATCATTATTTTATTTAGCATTCTTCTTACGTCCCAGCTAGCACAGGACTCAAATTCATCCTTGAAGACTTTTAGTGCCAGAATAATCTAACGGAGTAGCGATTCAGAGTGACACTGGCTCCATTAACTTGGATGGAAACGATCTCATTATGCCCTATCTTGACAATGCTCTGACATTAGACGTAGGCGAAAACGAGAGAGGACTAATTAGTCTTAGCTATAGGGGTTACGACGAATTTGAGATATTTCGAAAATGATGGTAATTATTTTTCAGTCTTACTGACTTTTTAAATGGAAATTTAAAAATTCTATGGCCACCTCGAACCCACGTGTTAACCAGATAGTTAGTACTCAATGTGACAGGTGGTCAGCCGTGTCGCCATTTACAACCAATTACTACCTTCGCAATTGCGGAGATGAACACCCGAAGCTCTGACTACTCCGTAAGGGTTAATGGTCGTGAACGCGTACGTACGTAAATTTAAAAAACGTAATAGGTTTTCTAATGATTAATTTAATTTATATTCGCGTTCTATCAAACTGTACGAAAAATAATTGTAACTAGCTACCGTTCTTCCCGACATGTCGTAGGAGGCAACTAAGGGACCAGGGGTGTATGAAATCTATTGGGCGATAGGCTAACAACTTCTCACCATATGGCATCATAAACCCAACTTTCATACAAATAACTGATCAGGAAGATGTTTTCATGTCTCCGAGGATCTGTCCACCCTGAATTTATATGTATGTTTTATCATATTTTTCGGTTTTATTTTGGTCGAGATTGGCAAGACCTAGTTAGTATACATTTATCATATTCTGGTTAATCTTGAGTACAACTCCTCATACACACTCGGCAGTTATAGGTACTTCTAACGTCACCTTTCAACATGGCGTCTATCAGACTAGCATATGTCTTATAGGGCCGGCCCCTACATAACGTAATTGAGCATCAGCGTCAGTTAAATTTAAAGCGACCTAAGAAGTAACATTACGGGTTTTTAACGTTCTTTTTACCGCAGAAAAGTATAGAAAGAATACGTATTGAAGATACGTATATACGTATTGTTATGATACAAATTTGTATGGTCAAAACACTCAGCTTATCAATTATATTCATATTCATGATTAATAACTAAACGGGACTTATCGCGTAAGTTTTTATTGTTATAATTATTAACGTTTTGTCGCGTTTGTCTTTTTTATTTGTCCATAAAGTACCGGGGATTGCATTGATTTATCTGGTACACCTGCCACTGTTTTATTGATTTCGTTTCCGCTACTTCTTTGGCGCAGGTGACTGGTCAGTTCGGAAGCGAAGGTTTTGGATTCAATACCCAGCTCTTGCATGTACAAAATCTTTATTAAAAAATGAATGGATATAATCTAAATTTTAAATATTAATATTACGTTAATGGAGAGAGAAATTTATCGTATTTGACAAAACTGACACATATGTCTAATGTTAATGCATGCTAATGCCACATGATATGGTGTATGTTACAAGTAGAGAGGTACAAAACTACAAACAGCCATAGAGACTATTTTACATGTCTGAACTTGTTGAATATTGTAACGGCGTATTTAAACTCCTATGATAATCTAAAGTATGCCAAAATAATGCATTTTATACATTTTCGACATCATATTTCATAGAGACATTTACAGCTTAAGACCCATACAAGCGATATTTAAAAAGGAAAAGTGAAATGGGCTAATTTATTTTTTCAGAGCAACCGGGTTTGATTCCCGAACTGGATACAGTTATTTTTTCAAATAAAGTATGAATGCAGTTTTTCTTTTGATCAAAATCGGTGACATGGTTCCTAAGAACAAGTCTTAGTATCTCTTATAGTTTAAGACTTTCCCATACTGACCGATTTGAATGCGCCACCCTCTATAATATAAAATGGATATGCGCCATTGATTTATCGCAAACACCTGCCATTGTTATATGAGTAGCGAAAGTGGCTCAATGCAGTTCCCAAAAGCTTTTATTGTTTCGTTCAATTGACCGATTTGTTTTTAAACGGACGTGTATGCGTATTAAACTGTAGCGTTTCTGAAATTCGACGTAGCTCAGTTGTTTGTGGCTTGACTCTGTATCAGTGGGTACAGGGTTTCAATCCCGCTGGAGCAAGTACCGATGGAAATGAAGTTTAAGGAATGTCTATGTACATTTTCGTTATAAAAATACAGTTACGAAATGCATCGAATACTGCGAAATTGAAGGACCATTACTAAGAAAGATCATACACAACTAGAAACGTTTTTAGCAGCTAAAATATGATCTACGTGATACTATTGTGTCTCCAAGGTTCTGTCCACTCCACTCCACAAGGAATTAAGGGACGTGAATGTATATGTAGAAACGTGAAAACCGAAACTAAACATAGACACGAACTATGAATGTCACACTACCTAGCTAACAAGCTTCTCTTCTAACGACCTCTTCAAATAAGTCAGGATAAAAGCTGATGACACAATCCTAGTCCCTTATTCGCATCTTGAGCACCCACACCTTAATTCGATCACAGCGAATTAAATTAGTAAGCCGTGAACCAACTTTGGCCGGGCGGTGCCGCAGTTTTGTTTAACTTCGTCAGGCGGGCGGTTAATTGGCACTTCATCATAACAATATTGACAATTGAAAGGAAATCTAGTGAATTATGAGTTGGCCTACCTGTTCCCGAGTCAGGGATTGAGGTAGAAGGTAATCAGCTGTTGAGGTATTTGAATCAAGGAGACGATGTACTAGTACTACTACCACAGCACTGAATGGTTGATTCAAAAAGGGATTACGTCATATACGAGTAAGATAATTAATTTCTAAATAGGATGAGTTTTTGGGCAATTTCTTAAACTTATATTCTGACATTTTAGTAAGATATTTGATGATAAAGATATATGATATAGAGAAATGACATTTGAAAGAACCAATAAGCACCAAGCATGTAAACTGTAGCTTAAGTGTCTCAATAAAGAGCAAATGCTTCATTATCATAACAAAAAATTCTATTGTAATATCTATTTACGTTTAAAGAACATTGGTATGTATGTACCATTACAACTTATTCAAACTTTCTAAGTATATGTACTTGTATATAAATAACGATTTTATTTACAATACCATAATCTTTCTCAATTCGAGTATTCATGCTACCTAGTGACCAAGATTTTTCATGTCTCCTAGGTAGTGGCAACCCCGAAAGGGATAAAAGGACGTGAATTAATGTATATAACATACGAGTATACGATAATCCCTCAAAATCTAAATGTGCCTTGAACCATAACATCTACAATAGATCACCTGTCCCCATCACACATATCAACCTCATACAATCCAAAGCCAACATAGTATCCAATCAGATAACCTTCCGGAATGGGTGAACGGAACTGGATCCCAAGTTAAACGGCGACTTCAATAACAGAGCCTGCACAAACAACTTTATTACGAGCACCGACGGAAGCAATAACGCCGAGACGATAGAGGGAGCCAGAGAGAAAGATTGGCAAATAGTTGGCGGCTTTTTCCGTCGCCATCTGAATAAGAACGCGTTTAAATCTTTTTGCTGCGACAATAACATGCACAAGCTATACCCCCTAGTTTGTAAGATTGATTTATATAGTGTATGTTTTTGTGACCCCCTAGTTTGTAAGTTAGATTTGTTTTGTGTATGTTTTTGTGGCTGTAAATAAATGCTTTATGTATTATTATTATTACTAAACATGCAGTGGACTTGACTTGGTTTGGTTGTATATGTTGGTTTTACGTCATATTGAGCCAGATGTAATTTATAGGTTGCTGAAGAAAATTAGTAACATTAGCAAAAGGTACACAGGAAGTAGTATACAATTATGAACTGAACTAACGTGAATGTAAATAATAAAAAGTAAAGAATAGCATTTGAAACAACTACTAGTCTTTTAGTCACTGCAAACAAAATACTAGGAAGAAGCAAGCTGGTTTGATTCTATTCGAATACTTTATTAATCCGCGACGTTTATGTATAAAAAGCTACAACAAAGTTTTTTTATCTTTTGGTTTACTAGTTTTATTGTTCCCTTTAGTTTTGTAATTATATTTGTAAGTATTTCTATGATATTCATAGATAACAATAGATTTTTTTCCTATATTTATCCAACCAACCTACCTTTACTTCTTAGGCTAACGTAAGTTAAACTGCACGATCGTAGTCGAAGTATTGAATTATGCATACATGGAGATATTCGTGGGGACAGCACGTGTCTTTGACTTGTGCAGAAATTTCTATTTGCGATGTCAACCCAAGAGATCCAGTCGATTGGAATTTACTTCAATTTTGCCTACATAACATAAATACATACAGCCTTACAATATGTGATAATGTCACCCCTACACTACATAGTATAAAACAAAGTTGCTTTCTCTGTCCCTATGTCCCTTTGTATGCTTATATCCTTGAAACTACGCAACGGATTTTGAAGCGTTTTTTTTAATAGATAGAGTGAGTCAAGAGAAAGGTTTATATGTATAATAACATCTATTAAATAGTGGAGTAGGCTATATATTTTATACCCGTGCGAAGTCGGAGCGCGTCGCTAGTATACATATAATTTCGTCTACTTTCCAACTAGACAGGTACTGTCAGTTGCTACCTTAAGGCCCGATTTCTTCCTACACTGGCGTCGGTCGCTAATGTCGGTTGACACACGGAGAACATACCTTTTGTATTGGAACATTCACGCGTACGCTGACGTCGGTCGCGTACCAACCGACAAACCCACGGGCTGACGAGCGTCGGTTCTACCTGCGCTCGGTCGCGGACGGTCGGTCCAACCGAATGACTGACGACTGCTGATTACTACGTACGCTACTAAGTACGCGTATGTGATATTTATTTCTACGGAAACGCTGTCGATGTCTACGTAAATATGCAGCAGCAATGAAACAATTCAGTAACGTGTTAATATTGTGCCTGTATCCGTCCGCGGTCGGCGTAGTAATGGCAGCTGTTTTTTGTGATTTACCCGACGGTCAGGCGACCGCTGACCTCTGAATCTCTGTCTGTCGTCTCATTCAAAAGTATTAGTGAAAGTTTTGTTCATCACGCTATATTTGCATACATCACGCCCGAAGTTTCTCTAAAGTAGGGTGGCACAGAACACGAATCCCCATTGTCGACATTCTAAGAAATCTCTTTCGCTCAATTCACAATACACCTACTCATAAAAACGCTGGTTAATGGTACTTATAACGTCAACCTTTCCAATATGTCTTCTATTTGACTGTCATGTGTCTTAATGAGTTTGAAAAGAATATGTCTAATTTGATGGATACAGCCTTAAAGTATGAGATTAAATGTTTTTTGGTATATACAGTGATAAATTGTACTGGTATCTCAAGGAAAATAATCTTTATACTGCAACCTTAATCACACGAAATCATGATTTAATGTACGAGTATAACATACGTTCTCATACTATTTAATCTATTTATTTAACTACGACCTCAAAAGCTTAGCAGGTAAAAGTTCGAAATGAGCTTCGGGAAAGCCCGAGTTTCAATCCCTGAGGAACGAGAGTTTAGATCCTAAGCAAAGGTTTAGGAATGAGTTTAGGTATTTAAGTTGTATAATGAAGGAATGAACTGTATATACATGATTGATAACTAACGGGACTTATCGCGTAACTTTTTATACAATAAAGTTACCTTTATTATTAACCCGACGTTTCGGCTACGTTGCAGTAGCCTTGGTCGGGTTATTAATAAAGGTAACTTTATTATATAAAAACTTACGAGATAATCATGAGTATAAATCGCTAAGCTCTTAAAACTAGGACTGTATACACACTGAATATCCTGAAATTCTTATATGACAATAAATTTTTATAACCTTTTATAAATTTGGATTCAAATGACGAATTAAATAATACATAGAAACACAAAATGCAGCTAGTTAATACGAATAGCTTTGCCTTATTAATAATACTTCTGCACCCATAGTTAGTTTTGTAATACCCTGAAACCATTACTATTACTATCTTTAACTCTGTCTACCTTCAAAGGGATTACAGTAGTACTACGGAGGTAATACCTATTATAGCACACAATTCCGTCACTTTGCATAATTATAAACCTAGTGACCTAGTTCTTAGGTTCAGCTGAAAGCACTAAAACGGCATAAATACAGGGAGTGCAAGGCTAGTTCCTTTTTCACTATTGCGTCGAGTTAATGATGCCTAAGGCCACGACGATAATCACCGAACGGGTAGATAGAAGAACATTGAGGTAAATTTAAAGTTTTAAGAGATTCGCAATTTATACTTATGATTAATAATAATGTAGGTCGTGTGTTATTAATAAAAGCGGTGGAGGCGAAGAAATATGAATCGTCAGTCTACCCGTGACCATGGCTACTGCAACGTAGCCGAAACGTCGGGTTAATAAAGGTAATTTTATTAAATAAAAACTTACGCGATAAATCCCGTTAGTTATTAAATTTAAAGATCCTAGGAACTTTTCAGTTACGTATAATTAGAAATAGATCAAAATTACTTTCAAAAGTTAGGAATATTCGAATCGTTCTAGCTAGTATTATTGCAAAAAGAAACTTTATACTTGAGAGACATTGATTTAAACCTTTAATTATTAAATGTATAAATTTATTCTGCCGACTTATTTTTTCGATGTAAGGCCTAAATAAAATAGGAAGATCATAAAGTATTAGAGCTAACCTAACCTAACCACTATGATTCTAGACAGGTTAGATTCAGTTGACAAATAAGTAATAATAAAGTATAAAAGGTGACAGCGGACCTATTATACGCCAAAAAGTAAAGGCTGTACAAAAATATCGATTTCTTTAATTAATATTTTGAAACTGACCCATTTACTTTAGACAAGAGCAACTAATGATGTTGTAGCCAATCAAAAGGAACTTCAGAGGCAAAGATTTAAAAGCGTTCGGGGCTAAATATAGAAGACTTGTGAATTTAATGAGCCTGTTAACGGTGTCGTATCACGTCTGGAACGTAAATAGGCTTATTAACTGCTTATAAATACAGCGTTTATGTTGTAAGAGAAATCTTCAGGTTTAGAATTCATAGGACAAAACGTATTAGCTCTTTATTCCTAATTACAGATTCTATAACTTTTAAAGGTTCTTGAATACAAGAGGTTTCTTCAAACCGTCGGAGCGTGTGGACTTGTATACACAGATAAATGAAAATATCATAACGTTTTCATAAATTCATTGTACTATTATGACATGATTTAAATACTAGCTGCTTTTGTGCTGAGTAAAATGAAATGAAAATTATGATAGTTTTATTTAACATAAGCATGATAATATCACTTATTGATAGGTTAAAAAGGTAATCATTGGCATAAACTAAATCTTCTCCAATTAGTCTAATTAAACTTGAATATGTGGTAAGAGGCGACTAAACGACGAGGGGATGAACGAGCGATGACCTAACAAGCTATCACAAATTCTTCGTTCTTATTTACAACCCTAATAAAATCACCAATAAATGACCATGATACATCATTACTATACGCAAAACCGGAAGTATAATCACCTACTTTTCCGAAAGTACTCGTATATAAATCATCATTTCGGTCCTATATATGTATTATTACCAGTCACGTTAACCCGGGAGACTAGAACTCCGGCTTAAATCACCCAGGGGAAATACCCAGATTACCAGCAACGTGATCGAACTAATCAGAGATTGGTAAGATGTCACAGCATCCGTATGTACTGAAATATTCTCGGTACTCTAACGGATGAATACGAAGGAACAAACATACTTCTAGGAATAGCAATGAGGAAGTTATGTAGGCTTGTAATGCTAGTATGAGATATATATTTGACATTTGACCGGAACAAACGTCCCTAATTCGATTGTTCAGATTTATAAAAATAATAGAGACTACACAAATTGAACTAGCCCCTTGGTAAGTTCGTTTCAGATTTGTGTTACGGGTACTTGTCAACGCATATTTAAGAAATACATACATTTATTTATTTATTTTTATTTATTTATTTACATAATTACAATAGAAGCTTACAGTTACCCAAAGCGCTACTATTGTTATAACTAATTAGACACTAGACTGTATTAAACATTATTACATAGGTATAACCTAAATTCACCAGAAACACATATTTAATCATGTTTTGTGGCATAACCTTGGGAAGGTCTACATTCAGCAGTGGACTGACATAGGCTAATTGACTGATATATAATCAAAGACCAGACTGGAAATCAGAAGAAAAGCGTAGTTCTTAACTCTGCCTCCACCGTGACCTCACGAGTAGTCTTCAATTGTTTAACCAATCGCGCCACGGCTATCTTCAAAACTGATGAGAAAATGATGAAATGTACTTGTCTTTGGTAAGATTGAGTTAAATTGATAACTATTAGAGTTGCGATATATGGAATATTAATTACAAATAGCGAATTGCAGATTGAATTCGATATAATCCTTAATTCATTAGTGTGCATATTAATTTACTTTTAGCTACATAGTTCTATTATTTTTAGTCAACGTAACGTATTTGTATATGATTAAATAACATACTATTAATCATTCTCTCTTAAATTAATTACATACACATACAAAACGAGTTTGTAGCACAAACTTAACTGTTGCATATGGGTTGCAACATATTATTTTAATAACATTAGTCTCTCTTAGACAAATTCCATATATTATACGAGTTTAAAACGAATTAAAGAAAGAAACGAAGAAAAAACTTAATTACTACACAACATACAAAAACACATACAATAATTGTAAAGAAATAAATCTAAGGAACACCGTGGATGCAGTGAAGAGGTGTTCAGTACGAGGTGTACACGTACAGGCAAAGAACATTCCCTTAAAACGGTGTAAATTAATCACAAAACCGGGGTCCATTCACACTATCGGCGGCAACTGATTGCCAATTTTCAGAGGAAATGACAGCCGTGTTCCAATTGATGACCAATTTTTGTTTCGGCAGAGAGCGAGGTAGTTCGGTGAGATATTTCGTGTATTTTGTTTTTATAAATCCACATTTGTGTCTTCAATGAATGAAGTAATGGGTAAAATGGCGGGTTAAATATGTTTTATTTAAATTGAACATAGTGTGAAAGATAATTTCAGTAATACCATCTTGAATAAGCGATATTTATTTAAATGTGCAAAGAAAGTTTTTAAGAATTAATTAACTGTAATTAATTAGTGTCATTGAGATTTAAATAAGGTATTGTGAAGAAATTCATAGATTTTTTAAGATGTAGATGAATACCGTTTGTTAATGATTTTAAATATTTGTATACCTATTTATATGTCTTAATACTCCTGTGAATTACGAGCACTGTTCGGGAGTTAGTTAAAGCGACATTTCCCTACAAATCCAGTTTAAAACAAAAAGTTCATCAATCACAAAGTTTCAGTGACACATTTTAAACTAAATGAATTAATCAAAAATGTAACAACCTTTTTACCTATCTATCAATGCCTGCTCTAGTATATTAGAACGTAATACTACAGACATGAGGTCCAATTTTACTTATTTTATTAATTATGTGAGACCGGGTCAATACACGATAAATTTATAAAGATATGTAATTACCTTTATTTTGCCCGACGTTTCGACCCAGTTGCATAGGCCGTGGTCGCGGGAAGACTAGCTAGCAAGCTAGACTAGCGGGAAGTCCGTCACAGCTAAAATGTCTGTCTACCCTCACAATTGGAATTTTTGTTAATTCATAGCCATAACCTTGGAAACGTCATATCTTCTGTCTTTTTTAGCAAACCAATCGGAATCTTCTTGTTATTGCTAAATTATATTCATGACAGTAGCTAACTATCACTTTTGCAAATGACACGCAATAAATGACTCACATATCCCATTGAATACAAGACGAATCCTTCTCGATATAAAAAGCAGATAGTTAGCTTTCTATTTGCCACATATAAGTCCCTTATATGGCAACCTTTCCTTTCCTACTATGAAGCCAATACTAATCCATTGGCCCTATTCCCTTGCAATATTAATGCGGCGCACCTGAGTCCTGTTTGAGTCAAGGCGTCGGTTTACGCGTGACTTGGCAACGCCACCACGGATCATCGATCCATAAAATTTCAGGACCACTTCCAAATGAATGCACCGGTTTCGGAGTTCTAAAATGGGTATGATATAACTGAGGCTATGCATGTGGCAATGGTTCTTGTTAGATAGAATCAAAGTGGATATAGGTTGGGCAGGCCAATGAAAACAGTGTAGGAAACTGCTCTAACATCGCCTGTATAAGCAACACTAAGATATTGTACTCAAATACCTACATGGTAATAATTCTGTTTAGTAGATAAAACCATCCCTAAATTCAGTTGAATAGAATCTCGAAAACTTTGTGAATAAACGGTAATATATTAAAGGACACTCATATTTCTCTATCGGCGAACATACATATACATTCACGACCTCTAATCCCATTCGGGGTGGACAGAACCTTGGAGACGACAAAATCTCCAAGGTCACTTTTAAGCATTAATATTGGGGTTGTGATATGGAACATTGGTAACAGGTTGCTAGCCTATCGACCAATGGATTTCATTGAAAATCTATCGCGGAACAGACCACATAAAACCGGATACTAAACTTTCTTATACCTACTCGTACATACACTAAATTGATAAGCTATTCATGATAATATTATATATGTATTTGATATTACGAGTACACTCTAAAAAATTCACTAGTACATATTCTATTCACTGCAGAGATAGACAAATAAATTTATTGCTATTAGCCTTAAATGGTTATATTTCAACTCGGCGAACCAAGTTTCTTTGGTAAAATGCAAATTTAGGTGTTGGGTCGCTTTGGCGGCGTTCCCGCAACCATTTGTTAGGCGCGATCAGAATTTTGTATGAATAATGGCTCAATTTGAGGTGGGTTGCGTATTTGCGAAGGCTGTTTCAAGGCTCGTGGTCAACAGCCTTGTATGTTTGTCCTTTGTTTGCTAAGTGTTGATTGATCGCTTCCCTTTCCTGGAACCCTGGTACTTATGTTCGAGAACTTGTGATAATTAAATAAAATTACATACGAATAGATACAAGTCTCTTGATCCGTTTTAGAGTGAGATATCTCTATTGGATTTAATTTTCGTGACTGCATTTGTAAAGAATATTTTTAATATATATATACTGTTTTTAATATTTTAGGATACTATTTCAACAATTGAACTAGTCCCTGCTTAGTACATTAAAACTTGTGTAAAGGGTACTAGTCAACATATATTTAAAAAATATATACACATTATATATAGATAAATACATATATAGCATATATCATCAACGACCAGACTGGAAAGCAGAAGAAAAGCTTGGTTCTTAACTCTGCCTCCACCGGGAATCGAACCTTCACGATTAGCGATCAGGTGGTTAACCAATCGCGCCACGGAGGTCGTCAAAAGTCGTCTAAATATTAAAAACAGGTTGCTCGACCACTACCCAATAAATTCTATAGACTCTTAGTCACAAAGTCTCCTACGGCGCGACGGCATGAAAAGCAGCTAATTAGTAATGCATTTACGTCCCATGCAATACGGGTCATAACATAATTTACAAACATCTAATTCAGACATATACGTCGCGCCGATGATAATATATTTTACGTGAGGAAACCTGCCTGTCACGTTGGGTGTTATCTATGTAGTGAAACGCGAGCTTTGAGTGGTTCATACCTAACATAACTTCGAAATTTCAGAGCCCCACAAAAATAAACGGGAGTGTACATACACGTGTCGAGAGCAAGTTCTGTGTGTTGTGTTGTTTTACAAAATCCAATATTTTCATATACCCATAGTTTAAAATCTGTCTGTTACACTGTTTTTCAAATATGCCTTTGTGAGGTTCATGTATTTTCGTAGAATCAATCTCCATTACTGGGCCGCTACTGTTGGGTTTCCATTTGTGAGGCTTTTCCCTCAAGCGCTACGAATATTCGTAGTATAATGGACAACGCTGCTGGATTTTTGTGTAGTTACTAAATGTATCAAACTTAGGTGTGAGTATGTATGTAGTTCGATGAATATGGTGTTTCAATATAATATTCTTACCATAATGATATGTCAAATGAATATTTCGATAAATTACCTGTAACAAAAAAGAGAGATTCATGAATATTAATAATAATACAAGGCAAATGTCAAGGATCGGAATAAAAAAGTAACATTTTTACTTATTGTTTATTTAATTTAAAAAAAGGAAACATATAAGATTTCTTTTAAAGTCAAACATAAAATCACTTATAACCTTTGTGAAAAAAAATTCAAACAAAAATATTTGTAGTCTATTATTGATATAGTAGTTTATACCAAGAAATGTATGAATATCAACCAAAGTTATTTGTTAAGGGATGGAAAAATTTAGATGCTTGATCTCTATCTACCCATCTGTAGGGAAACAGGCTTGATACATATACATACAATCACGTTTACATACAATAAATGTGTATGTATATAGCATCAAATACTGAGACAGCACCTTTTCACTGCATCCAATTACTCCTTGCCTTCTTATTATTATCGGACGAAAGAAAATGTTTTGTTAGCAGTTAATAAATGTTTTTCTATCTTTGTTTTTCTATATTTATATACGAGAATATTTATTTATATTATATTACAGACATATAATCAATAATATATATTATCTGTCTCTAATATTATATAAATAAATATTCTTTTATAGTCCCAGAACAGTGAGGTACAAATTTAAAAGTAGATAAAGCTGACTACAGAACTGTAATATGTAGTACGTTTTCTCAAATACTATTGAATTCTCAGCGCATACAAATTCGATAGAGATAAAACTTCGAGAAACGACTTTAGCTCTTGGAAAATTCACTTGAACGGCCATATAAAAGAATTTAAAGTTACAGCAATTCGATATATATATATAGATAGGTACCTAAACTTCAGCAGTGGTAGGGTCACTAATTTTTTTTTCATTTTATTTAAACAGAGAATATTATATGTAAATACTTACAGTGTTACTTAAAAGATCATTGTTTATTTTGAAAACAAAAACGTTGAATACCTACTGAAATTTTTGTTACTTTGAGCTACATACATATATTCATATCATACAATATATTTTGGGGTGGAAAATACTTCGGAGACATATAACATACTTGGTCACGTTCAGCTAGTTTTAGTAAAAATAATCATAAGTGGCAATATATAGTTAACCCATCTCCAAATATATTAATTCTCCCTTAATACCTTGGTTTCTGCCTACGTCATGACACGAATGATTTTCATTACATTTACATTCCAGACTAACACTAAGAAGTGGTTATTCAAGTCAAGTCGTAGGTAAACACATCGTATGTAATAAGGTTTAAGTCCTAAGGTTCCACTCCTGTTTAGAGTATGGATTTCGTCTGAAAACAGTTCAGTTCTACCTCAGCTAACATTGGCCCAGACTTATTATGTTTGCTGGGTCAACACCGCCTCCCACAAGTGTAGGGACGACATCTGTCGGCCAAGGATCCAATCCCAATTAAATGTGTTTGGATTGGAAAACGGTGAACGGTCTTCTCGGAGGATTTTCTCACATTTCCTTTGCCAAAATAAAATGCTAACTAGCACAAATAATAATGAATAATCAAGCATCAATATTGTTTTTTTTATTCAATAAAATAAAAAAAATCTTATGAGATTCTAATAATAAATAATTCTTCCCAGCATGTCGTAGAAGGCGAATAAGGGACTGAGGATAGTAGAAGTTTGACTAGGGTCAATTAAATTTTCTAGGGTCACTAGGGTCCACGTAACATCGCAACCCCAATATTCATGCTTGCTAAGTGAGCATTCTTTTTACTAATATCAAGTATTCACATTATATACTCGTACATAGTAAAGAATGTAAAAAATACATTTAAAAATGCTAACTTAATTACTACATTTGCAGTAAACAAAATAATAAGCACTATGCAATGAAAAGGCGCTGTCTCCGTATTCGATAAATGGTAAAACTTGTTTATAAACTCATTAACGCACTAAGATGGGTAAGATATTATTTAATATAGATTTAGTGTAACTAAACAGTGCCTACATACGACTATGTTAGATACTAGTTGAGCCCGTGAATACTGGCGAATGGGATAGTTGTTTTAGGCATGCTTCATCTAGAAAAATCACTTGTTTTTGGATAAACTATGACAAAAAAAATACAGTAATTGATATTTTAATAGTCATTGAGTTTCTTAACTTCCAATGGTTGTCATGTTATACGCATAGCCCACAATCTTCCTTGATAAATGCTCTATCCAACACTTAAAGAAAGTATTCAACACGTATTATTTTTCAATTTAAAACCAGTACTTCCTAATATTAGCGTGTTCGAACAACCGAACTTTTTAGTTGTATAATTTTAGTAAATTACACAGCATTGACAAAAATATAGTAAAGATATATTTATAGGAATGACTTCAGTGGGCTAAAGGTTCAATACCAATAAGATGTGTTTGTTTTGGAAAACGTTGTACGGTTTATTTAGAGCATTTTTACACAGTCGTTTCAAAGTTTACAGTTTGTGTGGGAGGATTAGTTTTAGGAAATGATTCAGTAAAAGCGGAGTTGGAATCGTTTTAAAATAGAACTTTGATTTTTCATTTGGTACGGTGAAAATTTACTTGTTTAATTGTAAATAGCTTTAATAAATTCAAATAAAATGTAAGAAGAACGAGGTTTATAATGAATCATTATAATTGTATTTAGAATATGATGGAGTCTTAAAAAAAGACTTGTGTGCAAACAGCAGTTTATAGAATATATGATGTCTGCCTACCACTTTTAAAAAACAGTCGTGTTCTGTTGTAATATGTACAGGTCTTAGTGTATGTATAAACTATATAAAATGCAATAATATACTTCACATTGTGGAGATCTGTACAGCGTATGTTTATTACAAAAGGTATTAAAATATAATTCAAAGTCATTGCAAGGCTAAAAGGAACGAAATTACGTAAACGTTAACGTTACCTTTGTAAAATACATTTTAGAATTCAAATTCAATTACAAGAACAAACAATATGGACACTGAAAATCACTTAGTAAGAGTTGTTGACGTGGAAAACCTCTATCGTAATATTTCAATAACAAAGAGCTGAGCAGGTTACCGCCAGAAACAGGCAGCGTTAGGTACAGACACGTAAAGGCTAGATACGGCTGAAAATATTTTACTTCTGTATAATAATATGATCTATTGATTTACTAGTACACAAGCAATTTCAACTTATTCACTCAACAACTACATTTTTTCGTACTATAAAATGCCGAGTGTGTATAAGGAGTTAATTGGTGTACATACACACATATATTGACGCCTCTACGTCACCAAGGGGATAGGCAGAGACAATCGATCGCCACCTGGAAAGTTCCTGTCAAATTTCTCTTGCTTCACTCACACCCTTTAACCTTCTCATACATGCTCTTCTGTCCTTCTTGAATGAGTTTGAATATCCATTCCTTGTATGAAATACCCCTCTTTAAGCCTTTCTATATACATATACTCTTCACTAACATAACATTTACGAATCAGTCTGACAGTACATTTCTCAGATATTTACTACAGAAAACATCGTGGGGAAATCTAACTTTTCCTCGAAATAGATCCAATCTATATACGGCGATACGGTTCATTACCTATCACGTTAGGTGCTGTTTATCTAGTGAAAAGCGGGCTTTGAATACCTCATATCTAATATGCCTCCAAAATTGCAGAGATGAGTACTTAAGCCACTGACTACCTTGCCACAATAAAAAGGGAATGTACATACACAAGTCGAGAAGCGTATGTTTTATAAAATTAACTGTTTCTTTGTTTTTGTTTGTTAACGGCCTCCGTGGCGCGATCGGTTCGACACCTGAACGCTAATCGTGAGGTCCCGGGTTCGATTCCCGGTGGAGGCAGAGTTGAGAACTTCGCTTTTCTACTGCTTTCCAGTCTGGTCGTTGATTATATATGCTATATATGTATTTATCTACATATAATATGTATATATTTCTTAAATATACGTTGACTAGTACCCTCAACACAAGTCTTAAATGTATTTACCAAGGAGCTAGTTCAATTGGTGTAATAATGTCCGAATATTATTATTATTATCCTTTAAAATCAATTAGATGTTAATTACTGTGTTCCAAGAATTCCATCGTCTAACTTACTCTTATAAAAGCGTAATCCCCAACATCCGAGAAGCTTGCTTAGCAATGTTAACTTAGAATGAATTGTTGAAATAGGTTTGGTTTGTTTGAAAATAGTTATTTTTAAACTCTCGCGATTTATACTCATTTTATTTACTATACGAGACCGGCTCATATCACGATAAATTAATGAAGATATATACCTTTATATCACCCAACGTTTCGAGCCAGTTGCATAGGCCGTGGTCGCAGGAAGATTGAGTCAATATATAGGTAAATAGATAAATTAATAAAGATATAAAGGTATCATATATTAATTAATTTATCGTGATACGACCCGCTCTCGTATAGTTAGTAAATAAAATTAAAAATAGTTTGTTTTAGGTTAAAACTTAATACAGACTTTGTTCATGAGGCTTACAATACCATCTAGAGGTTCTAGATCTATGGTTTGATACATTATCCAGACTTACGAAAGGAACTGCAGCGCGTACGTGAGTTTCGTTCAAGTCAAAGTAATTTTTCAAACTTATCTTGATCACATTTGAATGCGCACGGTACTTAGAAATGTGTGCTTTTATCGTAACAACATTTGCGTTTTAAGCTGGAAAAATGCTTCAGGTAATGTAGTCTTGTACTAGATGGAACTTGAATAAATTATTAGAGATTCTATCTAGCATGTCTTAAACACATCTGCCTTTGGGAAAAAAATCTCTAACCTAAAGTGCCCAAGGATTTTATTTGTAGGTAGGTTGGTCCATGTAGAAATCATCAAATTTATAAGCTACGACTGTTAAAGCCTTAAAACAAATTAATTTTAACCGTAATTTATGAATAGCCTCAAGCGGAGGATTGGCGTTGTGGGCTTTGGCCTGCAACATATGCTGAGCCTGGGCCCTTTCACAGTGACAGTGCAGTATCTTGTCAATTGTAATAATTGTAAATGTTTTTGTACCTGTGCTGTTTTAGAGAATATTTTTTTTTTCTATTATATTCCATTAAATATTAAGTAGGTATTTAGACGGAAAGAAAACGATATGTTATAGTCTAATAAATTGTACATATCTAACAAGCTAGCTACTGAATAAAGAATCCTGGTCGCGTCCTAAATATACAAACGAATATTGTACCTAAGCATTCGCAGACAGACGGCTTAGTTTATTAAGATAAGCGTAATTAAGATGGCGAATGGGTTCCAAAGTGACGTCAGACCTATTTATGCGAATACAGACTGGATAAAAGCTAAGATAAGTAAGAGATTAGTATTCCCAAGGATAAACATCTGCTTACGTGTATCTTATTGCTAATCATAGATAGATATTATGGGGCCCAACTCTACTAATGCGTTTTAGCACAAACGCAATATAGTTCAATTTCAGACCAGTAATAGTGTGACTAGTACGTAGGTAGTGGATGACTAAAAGTGTCAAATTTCACCATTGACATTGATAAAGTGACGAATTTCGATTGAAAAATGGCGAAATTTGTCACTTTCGGTAAAATACAAACTTCACACTATTACTGAACTGATTTGCAAAAAACAATAGTGCCCCTGATTATTTCTGAGTTATCTGTAGTATTATAGTGTCATAACAACGGTGATCAATTCTCAATTCTTCTGAACTCCAATGACTTGAAATTATTAGCTGTTTTTCATGTAACATTTAATTAACATAAACATAAACTTTGGCGTTGACCCAAAAATGAAATCGCATTCTCACTTTGCTTTTTTACATGTAATTATTTTCGATAATCAAACATTTGAAAAATAAACAATACGCAGTAACAAATACAATAAAATTTACCCAAAAATAGTTACACAATTCTCCCTGCCCACCATACAGAATCCAAGCTACATAACATGTATGTAGCTTAGATTACATGTATGTAGCATGTATTTACATACATAACATAGCTTTTTATTCAAATCCCAGACTAGGTTGGGCAAAGTTCATTTACCAAACGCTGTGTAGGTAGGGCGAGAATGTCCTTGCGAAAGTCACCCCGAACGGATATTGAAGGGATTCTAAATTAATCAACAGCCCCTAAGAGGAAAGAATTTGTTGGAACAAAAGCCTTTGATAACGCGAAGGGTTGTTCCAGAAATTTCCAAAACATGGGCGAAGATAATTGGTCCCATCAACCTTTAATATCTTCATTAAAGTTTGCTGTAAAAGATTAAGTCGGAATAGGGTTTGAGAAACCGACAAAGGGAACATACATACATACATACATACACATCATGTCTGAATCCCTGTAGAGGGGTAGGCAGAGATGACGGATCCCCATTTTTCTCGATCCTGACAGACCACTTTCGCTTCATTGACAATCGTACATCTTCTCATACATTCTCGGCAGTTATATGTACTCCTAACGTCATCTTTTTTCAATGGGAACATATTTTATAAAAGCGTGCGTATGTCATGGACTGAATTCCGCACTAACGCTTCAATCCTTGAAGAGCTAGGCATCCAGCAGCGTTTATCTGCATTGGTCCGTGGGCGCATTTTAAGCTTCTTTGGCCACATCAGTCGACGCGGGAATTGCTCCATTGAACGCCTCGTTGTGCAAGGAAAGGTGGGAGGGAACAAGACCTCGTGGTAGGTCGTCGATGCGGTGGACAGACCAGATCAAGGCTGCCGTTTGTGCCCCTGTATGTTATTGGTTGATCTGATCTATTAGAATGTTCACCAAGATCCTAGAAACTTTGCATCGGTACGGATTTATCAGACATAGATAAATACCATTAAAATATTATGAGTTTAGAAGATTACTACAAAACGAAGCGTCTAACGTTATAAAATAAAAAATAACTCACCTAACTAATATTACTCTAGACAACCGAGCTTAAATTAGGTTGAAAGGTGACTAAGATTTTGTCTATACACTACACTTTTAATAGATAGAGTGATTCAAGAGCAAGGTTTATATTTATAATAACATCCATTAAAAAGTGGAGTACGCTATATATTTTATACCCGTGCGAAGCCGGAGCGGGTCACTAGTATCATATACGCTGTACTACGGAAAGTCACCCGTCACGTTAAGAGTTGATTACCTGTTGTTCTTGGGTTTGATAAAGATATAGACTAGTTTATGATTTTCGAGCAAATTGCATCAGAAGCGTAATTGCAATATAAATATGACGTGATCTAAAACTACATTAACAAATTATACGTTTTAAGGTCCATGAATTCCACGATATCTGCCTGCCCTCACGATTACCACTACCAGTATGTAAATATAGAATATTGTTTATTACAAATACCATTTCTTTCCATTTTCCTCCAGCGTCTCTTAAAGAGGGTCCTAAATTTCTGTTGCTTATGACAGCTTGACAAGTCTTGTACGGGGCGCGGCGCGAAATTATCTTAACGTTGTATCCATTCCGGAAATTCGTAAAAAATATAGGAAATTGATCAGACTATAAAATTCTGTTCCAATTTATAACGTACGCTCCTTTACAGTCAACCCTTTCGTTATGACGATATTTTATACATACGAAATTGATTGTCGGTGTAAATTTTTTTAGAGTATCTTTTTGTTAGGGGATTATACATAAATTTATGATTCTTAAATAGGTGATTAATTAAATTAAAGTTACATTATTGAAAAGGAATATGCACATAGGTAATCTTACAGTCGATAAACGAGATTTTCAAACAAAGTCAGGGAAAGGTAAACATGTTAAGGACACCCACTAATCTTTATAAATAGGTAAAAATCAATAGTCAGTATATTATGTACAGGACGAACTAATTACCTGTCACATAAGACAGAAGCATACAAAACGAGAACCCAAAGTGCCCAATTACTTTAAAGAGCGATAACTCTAGCATCTAGTAATGAATAATGGTATAAATGTATATTTTATAACAGAACAGACATTCAAACATGACGGAATGTTACCCAAAACTCGAGGCTAATAAATTGGAGCAAGAATTACGTTTCCAACCCTACTCAAAGTACAATACATCGGGAACAAAGAAACACCTACGACTAGCGTGTGAATGTAACATTATGTGGAAGGAAACAAAAAGCCCTGTGGCAGCCACATACGATGATGCTATGTGAGAACTTAGGCTCGGTTCACATGTAACGGAAAATGAGAACATGATTAATATAATAATTGTAAAAATTTTAAATTGTATACTGTCATTAAATGTAGGAATGAGAATCCAAAAATACAGGGCTCAGCCCTTTCTTAGGGAGTAGTGTATACTGCTATAAAATAATGTTTTTTTGTTTGTATTGCGTAGTTATAATCTTAGTTTATAGTTAATGCGTATGCATTTTTTTTTATAGACGTTCCGGGGAGTTTTTGGCTCAGAGGTTGTCGTTGGCTATCCAGCGGGGCAACGCTGTTAGTGTGCTGGGAATTATGCTTCTGGATGCTAAATTCGGAACACTAGTGGCGCTGTGTAAATTATTAGTTTTTGTTAGATTTAAGTTTTTTTATGTTTTAATTTGTACATATTTAGTTTTATTTTGTTTGTTAAACAGACAGAAATATGTTTTAGAAATAATATTTCACTAATTCAACAAACATTGTCAATTTCTGCATAATAAAAATAACATAAATTTTAAATGAATACATATAAATAGCATACATTTATTTGATTAAATGACTTTTTTTTAAATTAATTATTATCATCAGACTTGAATGAACGTATCAGCGGGTGAATGTAAAAGAGTAGAAGCGAAACAGAGTATTTTTCCACACATTTGTCTGTTCGTAGCCTTCAAATTTCATGATAATGCAAACAGATACATTTGTTAGCCACTGGTATTGGAATGAAAAGTAACCAGCTGGTTGATTGGTTGGTATTTCGGAAAACAAACCAACTATTACTTTTATTCACAAAGGGTGACGTTAGAAGTACCTATAACCGCTGAGTGTGTATGAGGAGGTTTATGAGTGAGCGTGTGTGGTTTGTCAGGATCGGGACAGATGGGGATCCTTGATCTCTGTCCAGCCCTCTTTTCTCTTGTATGCATATTCATTAACTCACATTCCTTTATATATTTCAGGGTGGATAAAACCTAAAGAATCCAAAATCTATAGGAGCATTAGCATAACTAACAGCATTAATAGGGTATATTGGCAAAAGTGAAGATCAGAAATTCAATTGGCTCGTAGTCTGTTAATCACCTGCTGTAAAACGTGGACGGAAAATGTTAGCTAGCAGGAGCATTGTACGTAATTAGGCTGCTGCCCAAGATGTTTACAAACGAGATGTGTTTCCACCGTTTTACTCTTAGTATTGAGTTTTACACTACATGTATGGTCCTTCGAGCCGTGGACAACGAGCAGTTAGTATACTCGTAAGCCACAAAGATGAAAGTTGGAGCTGTATCTGTAACAACGATTTATCACTGCAATGCAGAGATCCGAATATCAGCATTCATGGTTGCTTTGGACATGTCATTTAGTTCCAAGAAATGGCTGCAATAAACGTAATACTGATTTTTCAGCAGAGTGCAAAGTTGGCTCCATTCCCAGCCTGTAAGACACATGCTTCTTTTATTTTCAAGCCATTGCAGATATTAATTAAATGATATGGCTGGTTGGCAGCACAATTCGTTTGAAGAATAATTTTCATGATGTTAATCTTTGGGAATAAATAATGGATGTATTTTATGGAATAGGAGAATCCCTTTGAAATATTTAATTCAACGCATCCAAATTAAGTATAACACTCAATCTTTTTAAGCAATATATACATAACAGATTTGTATAATCACTTGTATACTATTATTAATGCTTATTTACTCTAGCTCAATTTCATTAAAACAAGTTTACATCTTCCCTACACACTATCACAACCGATACCAACCTGTGAATGCGCTGCGCAGTATTCGGGCGCATGTTGTCTGAAGGGGCTGTGCACGGGGCAGGCGGCGTGCGCCGGCACGTGGTGCGAATGTCCATGGGCGTGCGCGTGGTGGGCGTGCAAATGTCCGGGCAGGTGTCGCAGTGGCGGCCGCAGCGTGGGCGGCGTGTGGCGCGGACACAGCGGCGGCGGGTGCTCAGCCAGGGAGAGGGAGGAGCAAGAAGGCCGCCAGTAGCTGCCGTCCTCCATTTCGGGAGGGCATCGCGCGGCGCCGCAGCACGCGCACCGCCTCGCGCACGTCACTCCATGCCGCCGCGCCTCGTGCGGACACCAATCGTCCCGCGACGACACCGTTCCGGATCCGAGTCCCGGCTAACGTCGACGCCCGCGCGCACCGCACTCGCGCATCCTCTCATTCGCAACACACGCTTGGGACACTATAGTGGATTTAGCACTTTATGTCAACGAGCACTTTTTAAACACTTGGCACTTGAACACTGGGTAAACATTGTGGATTGTTAACGTCGTACGTTTATAAAATAATATTATGATAATTGAATTAATTCTTCTTGGATTTTGTCATAGAACATACGGGTCTAACTTAGGCATAATTGATATTTTTCTAATAGATTAGCACCAGTTCCGTAATAACTTAATTAATTAATATTTGTATATATTTACTTTAATTGAGACTGTAAGAAATAGAACCACATAAATACTTTGCCGACAAATTTCCAACTATAACATTCGACATCAATAATAATCAACAATTCTAAGTAATCAGATAAAGAATATCAGGTTTAAACACTTCAATCATGTATAAAATAGACCAACATTACTCCGCTATAATCTGAGAATAAATCCATGAGACTAACGATAAGGATTAAGGGAAGGAGACCAAGATTAGCATATTTTGCAGCTTTCTAAATTTTATTGGGACGAGTTTCATTATTCGAACAAATGACCACAAAGACCAGACAGATATTCAAGTGAAATGAAAGAATTGTAAAGTATGAAAAGAATGATCACTTATTAAGTAATTACTGCAATAAAGTACTGCAAAATCTTAACAAAGCCGAGCATCAATCTTTAAAATTGCAGAAAAGAGTATGACGAAAACCACTTTTCATCACATCGTTTGCACCTAACCTATTTAGACAGGGACTGGATAGCATAGACTGAATAGATACTAAGGAAAAGGCTGTTTTCACGATGTTTTCCTCAGCTTATTTCTGGTTTTAATATTCACGACGTGCACTGCAAAATTCATTGGCCAAGTTAGTTTTAATTGGGGGTCGAGAGAAAATTCCAAAAGGAAAACACGACTGAATATAATCTGGTTCAGTGTATGAAAGAATTCTAACTTATGAAGACTGTGAGCATGTTTCGTAATTTCTCGGTAACATATATATGTGAAGGTATTTTAGACTTGAATAGAATTTTTTGTATGTATTGTGTAACTATGTAACTTTTTGACAAGTCAAAAGATCGATCGAGACAAATGGGGATCGGTAATATCTGGCAACTGCCGGTAAACTAAGAAAACGGGCGTAATGTGTAATGTAGTATATATGATAGTCAAAGGTTAATTACGAGGCTGTAATTATAAGTTGATTTCGTATCCAAGGCTACGACGAACAAGTTAATCCTTTTGTTAAGGATTAAGATGTTTTAGGAATATTAATAATGCTAGCTAATCCACTAATCCCAACCTTTAGTTTCTTAGAACGAACTAGGCATTGTAGCTCAGATTGGAAGTTGGTCTCAAACTAATACGATATGGAAATTACGAGTATTAATAAATTAAATGAAAGGGCCGGCCGAATAAGTGATATGACAGTCAGACGTTATATTGAAAAGGGTGACGTTAGAAGTACCTATAACCGCCAAGTATGTATGAGAGTCAGCCAGGATCTGGACTAATGGGGATCCGTGATCTCTGCCTACGCATCTATAGGGGATCAGGCGTGATGTATACGTATGTATGTGTAATCAATTCAATGATGATTATAAAGCTAAGTCGATTCCGGCTGCAATTAGTTTCTA
Source organism: Leucoptera coffeella (assembly GCA_030578115.1). Taxonomy (NCBI): domain Eukaryota; kingdom Metazoa; phylum Arthropoda; class Insecta; order Lepidoptera; family Lyonetiidae; genus Leucoptera; species Leucoptera coffeella. Next base: position 58,492 of record JAMBLF010001549.1, read on the forward strand.
TTGAATAGTGATTGTGGTAACTACAGTGTGGATTTAATTAATCGATCATACGAGTTACATACAGGAAATGGGAGAAATTGAATTGGGTTTGAACAAAAGGCTTCCGGTTCGACTCCTGCAATGATCTAGAATTAAGAGTACATTCTACGTGCATAGACCTCTTTTGGTATGGACAAAACCTTTAAGATCATCCACCCATTACTTATACATAGATATATTCAAGCCTTACGTTACGGGCAAATAGCTAACAATCGGTCACCGAAGTTCCATATGACATCACAACCCCAATATTTATGCGATATATTTTAGATTTAACGCTACGCAGCAGTACAAAAGGTGAAAAAAACTTTTCTTCCCATGATTCACTTAAGGAAAGTGGTTTGAAAACGGGTTTATTTTTGTAGGCGCTTCTGTTGAACATTTTTCCCACACGTTGAAAGAAAACAAGTGAGAAATATCACTTAGTAAGTTAAAAGCAGGATTAGAAGAAGCTAGCATTTTCAAGGAATGAAATTTATCTATCTTAATGCCGTATTTTATTAATATAATAATGTATTTCACTTATGCCAATAAACAAAATGAAAGCTGGGAATGAAATTATCACGAAAAGCCGTATCGAAATAATATTACTAATTGCCTTTACGATTCGAGGTATCAGTTCGACCTGTCCGTTTATGCCAGAATGAATTTCGCTTGAAAATGCGCCATAATTTGCATTTCAGGCAGAATTAAAGCTGCTCTGTAAATGGCGGAATGCTCACTTGATGAGGCATTCGTTTCCCTCATTTCTTGCACTCGGGCCGCGGATTTAGAAAAGAGGTCGCGTTGTTTGACCGTGACCTATTTATGAGCGTGACCCCCGGCTGATCACTGAATATCTTTGCTGGCGACTTTATGGTCTCTTTTGGTTGTTTGTATTACGTGCTTATTGTGTCTAATACATGTATATGACAACGGAATGGATGAATACGTAAAAGGTTTCGTAGAACCTTTTTTCACATTGAAAAATAAGGAAGTTACTGAGATTACACAAACCATACTGAATTCCGGGAATAAGGCATTAAGAAACTTTTTCGTTGTAAAAGAGTAAAATTCTGGATACCGCATGCAATCTTCGTATTTGGGGAAGGATAGGTATCAAACGAAATAACAAATTGCAAATAATCTTACGTCATAAATCATAAAGAAAAGACGAAATAGAGGTGATCATGACCTTAATCTCAGACCAGTTCGGAACATATAAGTTTATATATCTCGGCTAAACATACAGACTATATCAAATTTCGATTAGCCGGCTCACTATAAAACAAACGAACCTGACCTGAGCCAAACTTTACTCATATCACAGACATGAAATTTGCAAAATCCACGGGCAAAATTGTGCCAAACAAAATCCGTGCTACACCGATAAGCGTCGTAACCCTGTTCAATTTCTGCAGCGGTCCACCCTGCACTTGTGGCGAGAAGCGAGAGGCCCTCGAACCGACGCTACTCGGATGGAAATTTTAATTTGTTTTTGCCCTACATTCAACTATGTAACAAATGATTTTCCTACCCTAGCTTATGGCTAAACTGTGTTATTTAGGAGACATTTGAGGATGCAGTAAAATATACTAAATAAAAAAAAACATGGAAAGAGGAATGTTCTCTACCGATCCTACTGGAATGGAAATTTTAATTTGTTTCTACGCTTCAGCGATGAAACAACGATAGTCCTGGTTTGAGCCTGGAGAAAACTATATTAAAAATGAACAAGGATATAAAAAGAGAAGTCTTCTTCTATTTCCATCCCTCTTGAATGGAACTTTGCATTAATTTATGCACTGCTTTTTAAATAAATATAGGTCCCAGGAGGTTTAAGGTTGGGAACTTTGATATTTGATTCTAAAAGTTGAGGGTGACCAAAATCATTTTTAGAATCAACAAAAAAGAGGTGTCTTAATTGTTTTATAAGATCGCTTGAATGGAAATATCAATTTTGGTTTTCCGCTACTTTCAGTCATAAAATATTTGATAGACCTGGAACTGTCATGTTCAGGAGACTTTTTAACAGGAAAAAGCATAAAAATAGGAATGTTCTAACACGAATAAAAATTTATATTAGTGTTTGCTCTACTTTCAGCAATGAAACAAATCATAGTAGCGGCATACAACTGGTTAACTGAGATGTGAGAGATGATGATGATGACACAAAAAGAATATTTAATATTATCATATACAATTTGCTTCTCTGTTTCGAAAACAAACCTCTCACTCCTCACAAGGTGTAGTGTTTATTCTTGCGTATGTTATAACCAAAATAACAAGAAAAACATAATGCGAATCCAGACAATCGTATTACGGTGTCTCGAAAATGATACCAGCTTAATCCCATCTGAAGAGGGTCGGGTTATGGGGAAGGAATCCGAGGTCTAGTAGAGTAAGAGGCGTTAAAAGAGGCACCTTTACGCCCATAATACCGAAAGGGGTAGATAGAAAAGAACATACAGACTTCAACCAAAATTCGGGTAGAGCCGTCAGAACGCTTTTGTACGATATCTTTATTTTCCCTGTTTAATATCTTGGAAGATGGGTCTTCCCTTTCGTGTTTATTAAATGATTTATGGTGATTGTGCATTATTGTGCATATTATGAATTGTCTTATTTAGAACTTAAATTACCCTGATTTCCTCATTATGTGAGTTTAGACAACTTGCCAGTTAAAAAAGATATAGTTCCCACTATTGTCTATAAGAAAGATAATGAAGCTTTTGTCTAGGTGTGTGTATATGTGGCAGCCCCAAATGTTTCTCAATGTGGACCAACAATAGATTCAAACACTAAGCACGTAATAAAGGCGAACAAAGGAATCTTGGGCAGAACAGATAGGGTGATTATTGACTAAATGTCTGCGTATTACGACTATATACACAATTATATTCACATTTCTACCTTAACGCATAGAGTTGAGTCTGGCAACTTGAGGCTTATTTTTCACTACTTATTAATTAATCTTCACATACATGTGCTACTACTATTTACACTACGTACTCCCACATTTATAAGATCTATAATTTGATCTATATCTTTCGTAGTGATTATATTTTCACGTTCTATTTACTATTCAGATTTTTTGTAAAAAGATGTGCTAATGACGAATATAAAAAAAAACACGAAATAAAAAATTCATAACAGAGACGTTGATAATAAAATTCTAGTGTCACAGCTACTCAAAAGGGTTTATAGATAGTCAATAATATCCAGACCGTTATAAACCCTTCACCTCAAGACACGCACGTTAGGTCCTGACCTTGACTACGTGAGGCTGGGGGAGCCGATTCAACAAGTACTACAAGCGGAATAAACGAGCCTACAGAACACGCCTCACACCTGAATAAAAATTACCTAATTAGACCAAATCCTAAACAAACAGGCAAAAATTCGTCCAAATTAAACACAAGTTTCTTCACACAAAAATTTTAAATTTAGTTACTTTCTAAAATTGAACCTTTGCGGCATTTTGTTGATTTGCTTAAGGCGTTTGATATGATTACAGTTCACTCGTTAATTTTTTGACAATAACTGATAAAGGTCAGCGGGTGGAGCCGCGAACGAGCGTCCCGGCTTTCGCTCGTCGCGTTGGTTACTGCCGTGTGGCGTGTACCAAAGAGGCTGCGCGAACTGCCGCCCCCGCCTTCATTCACACGCACACCATCGCGGAGTATCCCAGAATCCGCCGCACAGAGACTTTAATGCGGCACGTCATGAGATGTTTGATTCGAATCATCTCGCCGCTCGCAATTTCGATTCAGTTGCGATTTTCAGAGCTCAAATGTACGATGTTGTAATCGATAGCGCCATGCTCGCTTTCAATGCAGGAATTATAAGCTTGCGATGAATGAACTGCAGGCAAAGGTATTCATCGATAAATCATGATATAATATTAAATTCATGAGCGTTATTCGTACTCTGTGGGGAATTGAACCGTTGAATTTAGTGTTGATATACGAAAACAAAACTGAAACAATGGCAGAAAATTTTACGTCAATGTTATGAACAATAGTTTGGAACTATCACAGTTGCTTTTATGGATTCGAACAAATCTTTCAAAAGCTGCAACTTATTGAAAGAGTTCAGTACTGAGAATCTCGCTGAATCATTTCAATCCTTTCAAATTTTCTTTGTGCCTCAGAAGGTACTGGAAGTAAGTCCGATATTGTAGCTTATTGAAAATGTAGACAATTATTTTTGTTAGGTGCACTTAAGAATGATTGATTGCTGTTGAAATTCTGTGAATAGATATACTTATCGTGATGCGACTTTTAACCACTTGATCTCTTATTAAGATGTAGTGTGGTGGATTCCAAACAAAGGCTACGTTAATAAAAATACTAGTTTTTCTTCTCAGACTGGCCAAAAATTATTATTAAAACTATACATTAAATTATGAGTCAATTAATAAGAAGTAAAAATTTCTAAAAAACTTCTGACTACCACAAGTCTTATCTATGTACTAACTAAGTCAGTTATTGTTCCAGCTTTACGTTTATATGACATTGTTTGGACCCTGACAACATGGACAAAAAACTAACTATTAATTAATCAAAAGCAATTCCTTAAACGTTCCGAGGTCGAGGTTACCACTATATTTAGAACTAAATATTAAAATAGATGCATACTACGAGTAGCAATATACCCAAATAAAAGCAGCAGCACACATAAATTCAAGTTCTATCTCTTTCGCAGACGATAGCATTACTAACCTGCATTTAGATTTATGACAATTCGCATCTATCTATCATCGTGTAATAATAATTTCATTTACTACTAGTTCATCCGTTTGACGACCTCCGTGGCGCGATCGGTTAGACACCTGAACGCTAATTCATGAGGTCCCGGGTTCGATTCCCGGTGGAGGCAGAGTTGAAAACTACGCTTTTCTACTGCTTTCCAGTCTGGTCGTTGATTATATATGCTATATATGTATTATTCTACAATTATATAATATGTATACATTTCTTACGTATACGTTGACTAGTACCCTTTATACAAGTCTTAAATGTACTTACCAAGGGGCTAGTTCAATTGGTGTAATAATGTCCAAATATTATCATTATTATATCATTAAATCCGTCACTTCCTGCGATATACTAAAGACAACTGCATAGAATTAAACGAATGCACTATACTATCACAAGTAAAAAGAAACTCTAATAACCTCACATTCAATAACAGCAGAATTTAACTGCAATATAGACTCGATGCACTAAACTAAAGCTGGATGAAAGTATCTTTACTTCACCTTTACGAAATAAGTCTATTTGCAGCCGTATGTAATCCGAACGAGAGATGTACCAACGCAGCATTTAAGTCCACAAAAGAACTCAATTAAGTTGAACGAGAAGAAAACCGCTAATACCTATTAGAAGTGCGGAGCTAAGAAGCTGAAGTTTAAGCTCCTGACACAAATATTGAATTCATACATACATAAGGTACGATTCACATACATACACACAGATTAGGCCCGATTCCCTGTTTGATATGTAGGCAGATATCACGGATCCCCATCTGCTGATCCTGACTAACCACTTTCACTTCATTGACACTCATACACCTCCTCATACACTCGGTGGTTATAGCTACTTCTAAGATTTATATAGGATTCACGTTTGTTTGTATTTTTGAGTTAGAGGTGGTCAAAGGCTTGAGTTAATTACGGTTTATCTAAGTAGGCTCTAGGGAATAAATCACCCACGTTTTGCTAGATAGCCAGTTCCCAATAATGTGACAGGTGTGAATTCCTACACATATGAATTGGCACATACATATCTGTTTGTTAACTCGGAAGATGGATGGATGGATTGACTCTCACAAATATAATAACTATACCTACCTGTTTAACTTGTGTAAAAAGCGTTATTTATTGCAGATGTACAACAATGGCTGTAGCCAAGTAGGTGAGACCTCTGAGAGAGAGTGAGACTTCTTCATAGACGTCCTAGGTTCGAATCGCGCCGCTGGCGTATACCTAATTACGTACATAATTTGCAGCCGCTAACGGTGAGGGAAAACATCGTGAGGAAACTTGCGTATCCCTCGGGATAGGTAATAGCCAGTGCCTGTATACGACGATACAGTTCACAACCTATCACGTTGGGTTCTGTCTATCTAGCAAAACGCGGGCTTGGAGCGGCTCGTTTCGAAATTTCGGAGATGGGCACTCAAGCCTGTGACTACCCGCCACAATAAAAAGGGAATGTGCGTACACAAGTCGTGAAGCGTATATCAAGGCGTCACTTAGCACGGAAGTCTGTGCCATAGGTCATAAATAAAAAAAACATTGTTTTGAATCGTTTCAAAAACAACCCTCAGTTATCATACGATAGATAATACATCCGAAATCATAAACATGATACCCATTTTACTTAATTATCACTTATATTTGGAGTCGCGAATGGGAAAGATTTTTGTGTTGCATAAAACCAAATTAACAACCAATTAACGCTTACTTGTTTGAAAGCTAATTCAAGATTATTATCGATTGTGACTCATATTTATGAAATGGATTTCCAAGAACAAGGTATGATCTTACTATTCTATTGAATTTAAATGTCATTTTAGCTTCCTAATTTTTTTTTGAACCTCTGAATAGTACGTGTTTTTTACGAAACTTTAAGCAAGAACGATAACTTTGCATCATCATCATCATCAGCCTGTATCAATCCACTGTTGGACATAGGCCTCCCCCAAATGACGCCACTTCTCCCTGTCAGTGGCCGTTCGCATCCATTCGATGCCGGCCAACCTGCGCAGGTCGTCTTCCCACCTTGCCGGGGGGCGCCCCACACTACGTTTACTGAGACGCGGTCTCCACTCTAGGACTTTTTTGCTCCAGCGACCATCAGTCCTTCTGCATACGTGACCAGCCCAACTCCACTTCAGCGTGCTAATTCTTTTCATAATGTCGGTAACTTTAGTTCTCTGGCGTATCACCTCATTTCTGATGCGATCTACCAGAGAAACCCCGAGCATCTTCCGCTCCATAGCACGCTGAGCGACCTTGAATTTGTGGGCTAGTCCCGCAGTGAGTGTCCACGTCTCAGATCCGTACGTCATAACGGGGAGCACACACTGGTTGAAAACCTTAGTTTTCAGGCATTGTGGTAAAGACGACGTGAGAACATGCCTTAGCCTTCCAAATGCTGCCCATCCCAGCTGCATTCTTCTGTCCGGCTCCCTCTCGAAGTTGTTTCTGCCAAGCTGTATAATTTGGCCTAAATAAGTGTATTGGGAAACAACTTCTACGGGAGTGCCCCCAAGGGCAACCGGTCTCGGGACCACCAAATCATTAAACATGATTTTGGTTTTTTCTAAATTCATCCCGAGTCCGATGCGTCGAGAAGCAGCATCTAGTTCGGACAGCATTTCCTCCAGATCCTGCAGCGACTCTGCCATCAGGACGATATCGTCAGCAAAGCGGAGGTGCGAGATGTATTCCCCATTTATATTTATTCCCCGTTCAACCCAATCCAACGTTTTGAAAACATCTTCCAGTGCACTCGAGAACAGTTTCGGGGACATAACATCCCCCTGTCTGACACCTCTCTGCAACTGGATAGGTTTCGTGCCGTGGCTTTGGAGTTGAACGGTCATCATGGCGGAATCATAGATATGTCTCAGCACACTCACGTATCGCCAGTCGACCTGAGATCGCTGCAAGGATTCCATGACTGCCCAGGTCTCGACCGAGTCAAAGGCTTTCTCATAGTCCACAAACGCGAGGCAGAGTGGCTGGTTATACTCGTTAGTTTTCTGTATAACTTGCCTCAACGTGTGGATGTGGTCTATGGTGCTAAAACCCCGTCGAAACCCGGCCTGCTCTGGAGGCTGAAAGCTATCGAGCCTGGCTGAGAGTCTATTGGAGATGACCCTCGAGAACAGCTTATATATGTGGCTCAGAAGTGTTATCGGCCTGTAGTTCTTCAAGAGGGTTTTATCTCCCTTCTTGAAGAACAGAACAGCCACACCTCTGCCCCAACATTTTGGAGTTCTTCCGGAGAAGATGACACTATTAAAAATTCTCTGGAGCTCCCTCAGAACTGGTCTTCCACCAGATTTCAGGAGCTCAGAGGTGATTCCATCCTCTCTCCTCCATCATCTCAATCTCATCCATAGCTATTTCAGGCATGTCCTCAGTAAAGTGGCGTGTCAATGTGGCCCTTGAATCGGAGGGGTCAGGAACCGGATTTCGGCATCGTGAGCGGTATAACTGGCCGTAAAAACTTTGCATGGACCTACAAAAAATTGCGACATCATGCGAATATCGACACGTACCTTAAATCAAAGCTCATAGTGTCTTATTTAAAAATTTAAAAAATCATTTGCGGACCTTGGCAGATTTAGGTTTTAGACGTCATCAAAGGATGTGTAACGTGATGTACAAAAAATAGTAAAAACTAACACAGACTTACTCAACAGACTTTTATTAACTTCCGACCCACTTATTACTTGTCTTCGGAAACTTCCCCGCAAGAAAAAAAGGGTTTTATCGAGACAATTTTTTTTAAAAACTTTTATCTTTGTTTTCTAGGATTTTAGACTATTGTTCTTTGTTAATATTTTTTTTTTCTGAATTTTTTAAGAATATTTTTCTTATAATATAAAATATCTTGTTTTTTGGCTGTTTTTAAAAAAAAATTATCGATGTACTACTTTTTTTAAATTTTATAACATACCTTTTAGGTGTTTAAGTTTTTTTTTTTTTCAAATTATTTAAATAAATGATAAAACACAGAAATGCATCGATTTTAATTAAATTCTGCCAAAAAAAATCCGTTTTACTAAAGATATGTATTTATGACCGCCCCTTCATAGAACACTATACCACCGTGCTTAGGGGGGAAAAGTTGAACTGGATTGAGCTTAATGAAAAAAACTTTGGTTGTAAAGAATAAGTTAGTGTTTTATCATCGTTAACTTTATATGTAACCTAACAAATATAGTACATATAAGTGTTTAATTTAACCACGTACTCCGACCTTAATATCGACTTTTAAAAATTATTTATTAAAGTAAGTTTTACGCTACCATTTTTTAAGATCTTCATAAGATACATAAACCTTGAACATTATAATAAAAAGTCCTAGAATATAAAATCTGAATATTGAAATATTACTTAATACAAAAGTTTGCTATTAAAACTTGTAGGAAACCTCCATTTGAAGCGACCTTAAAACAGACTCATAAAAGTTGAATAAACGTTAACGGACTTAACTAGTTTTCAGTTAGTAAAAGCCATAGACTGATAACTTTTAGACATCGCTCGTGGAATAATGTGGGTTAACATACATATAATATACTCAGGCCTCTGTTTTCCTAAGAGAATAGGCAGAGACTATGGATAATACCTTGAAAGATCCTGACTAAGCTTTCATGCATCACACTCGACATAAATTCTAATATTCAACTTGAATAGTCGATTGTGTGCTCTTGCTAGTATGCTTTTTTTTTCATTCCATAATATAATAGACTAAGACAAATCTGGCTGAAGTGGAAGGGTTGTTACGTAGAGGCCGACTCAATAAGAAATATGAGAGTCATATAGAATCAATATGTGTATGAGGAGGTGTATAAGTGTCAATGGAGGGAAAGTGGTTTGTCAGGATCGGTAAAGATAAGGATCCGTGATCTCCACCTACCCCTCTACAGGGAATCGGGCGTGATGTGTATGTTCACAACTAATAGAGTCGACGTAATGATATCTATTGTGCTATAGATTTACTTCGTTCCAAAACACTAACCGTAATGCTAAATTTAATCAACATTATATACATTCTAAACGTATTCTCTTCTCTTTACACCTAAGGGAATAATATAAGGGATCCTTGGAGAGGCGGAGCGTGGGTCACGGAGACCCGATTTAAGCGAAGGTGGTCTGTCAGGATCGGGACAAATGGGGATCCGTGATCTCTGCCTACCCCTCCACAGGGAATCAGGCGTGATGTGTATGTATGTATGGAATAACATAATAATACTAGTAACCTACAAAGGATATACAATTTTATTCAATAAAACTGTACTCAACTCATTCTCTCTCACGTTTAGTAAGACGAAAAACACAAGTATAAATACATAGATAAGGGTTAGTCAAAGAACTGAGCTAATATGTAGTTGCCATAGCCTCTGGTAGCCCCAAAAGTGATCCTGGTCGTGTTATTCTGCCGACGTTGCATTTCCCCAAGTAGATTCCCGGTGGACAACGAGTTTAGAATTTGATTATCAACTTGAGTGTGTCAGCTGGCATATACATACATACATACCTAAGCTCTGGGATAAAATCATACTTTTGCTGCTTAAAAAATCTCAGTGTGTGTTCTTGTTCACAAGTTATTGTCCATGCATATATATAAAAACACACTCATTATATTACATATGTATTATACATGTATATATGTATCAAAAAAACCTTGTATATATGCGTTCACGGCCGTATAAACCTCTCGGGATAGTCAGAGGTTGAGTGTTCACATCAATAGAGCATTTAGTCTTTTATCGTTCAACCCATTTTTACTGTCGTTACTTTTAAGTATGTATTTGTTAATATAAACTTATTTATACTTTTTACCTAGTTTATTAATATTTGATATGGCGCGGTAAAACATTAAAATGAAGCTTGTCTATTCCTTAGGATACATAGAAAAGCGGACTCGATATATTATTCATACTATAATACATCAATTAAATGATGGAACACACAGAATTTGGTTTAATATCAAAAAAAGGAGTCCTAATAAGTATGTTACGGTAATAGATATATTTTATAATACTTATTTATTAATAAATTGGTACACAAACAGAATACAATCATTACATAAACACAATAAAAATACATTTTGGTTCTAAAAATCCAGAATCTAATCCAAAGCAGTGTACACAACATGCAAAAAAAGATAAACGTGTTCACGACCATTAACCCTTGCGGGCTAATAAGAGGTTCAGGTGTCCATCTCAGCAATTGCGAAGGTAGTAATTCTATGGACACCTCGAATCCACGTGTTGACCATATAGTCAGCTCTCAATGGGACAGGTGGTAAGCCATGTCGCCATTTACAAGGACTAACTATTACCTTTGATTAATAATTAATGAGACTTATCGCGTAAGATTTTATATAATAAAATTATCTTTATTAACCCGACGTTTATTAATTTTATTCTATAAAAACTTACGCGATAAGTACCGTTAATTATTAATCATGAGTATAACTATTACCTGTTTTCTCACGATGTTTTCCCTCA
>JAMBLF010001550.1:0-66425 GCA_030578115.1 Leucoptera coffeella
ATGTATTAGAAGTTGCATGCGAGTAAGTGAGGCTAGAAATTTGTCAGGATCGTTCAAAGTGACTATCGATAGACAGCCTATCTCATTCGGACATACCTTTATACATGTTATAACGTTAAAGTTACGTAGGTAATTAGACACAATAGTCAGATATACTATATAAAAAATTGTGAACTTGGAAGTGACTATAACCGCTAAGTGTTTATAAGAAGGCGCATATGTATTAGTGAAGTATGAGTTTTGCGAATATCGTTCAAGGGAAAGTCTCTACCTATCCCGGGAATATATGTATGCATGTTATAAATGTATGAGAAGGTTAATTGGCGTGAATGAAGCAAGAGATTTGTCAGGATCGTTGCAAGTGCCGATCGATAGTCTCCACCTATCCCGTTGGGTACGCGGAGTCGCAAATAATATGTAATGAAAGTGACTATAACCGCCGATTGTGTATAAGAAGGTTCAATGTGACAGTGTAGTAAGAGATCTGCGAGTATCGTTAAAGCTGTTGATAGATAGTCTCTCTCTACCTATCCCCTTAAAGAATATATAATAATAATAATATTTGGACATTATTACACCAATTGAACTAGCCCCTTGGTAAGTTCATTTAAGACTTGTGTTAAGGGTACTAGTCAACGTATATTTAAGAAATATATACATATTATATATAGATAAATACATATATAGCATATATAATCAACGACCAGACTGGAAAGCAGTAGAAAAGCGTAGTTCTTAACTCTGCCTCCGCCGGGAATCGAACCCGGGACCTCACGATTAGCGTTCCGGCGGCTAACCGATCGCGCCACGGAGGTCGTCGATATATATGCATGTACGTTATAATAATACATGTGCCTCACCTGTATCCGGTGAGGATGTTGAGCAGCGTGGACTTGCCCGCCCCGGATGGACCCATGATGGCCGTCAGCTCGCCGGAGCGGAGCCGCCCCGACACCGACTTCAGAATGGTCTTCACATCTGCAATAATAACACAAGTTTAGCTAAGACATCGTGAGGTAACCTGCATATTTCACTAGATAGTCAATTAGTATATGTATAGGGTGACATGGGTTACAATGTATAAGGTTCGGTATTGAATTTAATAACACGAGTATAGTTTAGTTTAGGACGAGAAAATCATCGTGAGGAAAACTGCCTTTTCAACGAAAAAGGCAATCGTCAGTAGCTGCATTCATGGTTTACCATTTCTAACTTTAGGTAAAAAGTGGATTTCGAGTGCCTGAAGACACAACGCTTATTTGATGGTAGAGTACATCTACACTCCGAAATGAAAGAAAAAGAAAGAAAGAAAGAAAAACATTTATTCACTGCTATACATACACATTTTAACATAACACTATTTATACACAGTTTGATACAATAACAATACAAGTACATATAAGGAGTAGGCACTTGATGCAGTGAAAAGGTGCTGTCTCAGTATTCGATGCAGCTAAGCAGCATCACTGATCCTCCGACAGCACCCAAACCTAAGTCTGTCACTAGCTGAATATAATAATACATACTATACATACATACATACATACATATACATACACACATAGTAAATACATAGAGTGATGATGATTAAAAAAAACTGATAAACGAAAAAAAAAAAGAAAAGAAAGAAAAACTGATAAATGGTTGCAGTGTCGTAAATGCGTTAGTATAGTTCGTGTGGTTTAAGTTATTATGGATCTTAAAGTATGGACCTAAAGGCTGATAGATAGCTTTTATATGTGCTGTTTAGAATTTGATTGTAGTTCGAAGGCTGGATACCAAAGATAATAATATTCTTAATGTTATCACGATATTTTTAGCTAACAATAGATTAAAACACAATGTGTATGTATATTCATACACAATCATTATTGATTTACATGAACAGACGTTGTATGTTTTTTTAGAATTCTTTTATAACAGTCAGTTCAATGAAGTCATTTAAAGTATACGATTATATGGTAAATACACGACAAATAGAAATATACAAAGCAACATACATGATTGTTTTACAGTACATATCTCACGTCTTTGTATTGGACGATGTCCCAATACGTTTGACGAATAACAAAATGGTTGTGTTGTCGACCCCTAATCAATTCCGTATTCTATTTGACTCGTGACTGACATGCTAGCTAACGTGACTACGCATTAATTAATTGTAAATTATACAAAAAAATCTATACTGTGTTCTTTAGCTAAAACCCTAAGAAGTGACCTATGAGTTACTAAATCTCCGAGATTCTGTCCACCCCGAAAGGGAATAAAGGACGTGAGTGTATTTGTATGTTCTGCCCTTTTTAAGGTTTCTATTCAATTTGCATACTCTATGTGTATAAACTCTGTCACTGAGATGAATGGATAACCACCTATCACGTTTGATCACCTGGCTATGTGGCAAAACTTGGTGTTTGAGGAGCCCAAAACTTTTACGATGACGTTGACTTAATCCTCTGTCTACCCCGTAAACGTAAACAGTCGTAATATGTGTGTTTAGTATAAACAGTGCACGTGCAACAAAGCAGATAGCATTGCTCATCGGTCAAACTCCAATCCGCGCTGTAGTCGATTCCGGAACCGTTATCACTTGACCCGATACGTCAACGGTTAGAAGGACGAACCGACTCTCAATATACACTGGGCATTATTTAGTGATTCATTATCTCGTTTAGGTAGATAAGGGCTGATAAACATATGTAATACAAGTCGCTTAATCCCTTACGGAGTGTAACCTGGGAGATATTACTGGTAGGTCACCTTTAGGAAAACGGTCGTGATAGCTTTAATATAGAATAATTGGTGCCTCTATATGGCGATACGGTTCACTACCTATCACTAGTTGTGTGCTGCCTATCTAGTGAAACGCGGGCTTCTAGTGACCCATGCCTAACATGTTTTCGAAATTTCGGAGATCTACTCACGCCTCTGACTCCACAATAAAAAAGGGAGTGTATATACACAAATCGTGAAGTGTTTGTAAGTATGTAATTGGTAACAGTTAGCTAGATAATCGCCCAATAGATTCCATTGAGTAATCCCTAAATCATTTCCTGCGATATACCGGTATGAAAGGCAGCTAGATAGCTTTTTTAGACTAGTACGTGACTGACTGATAAAGTAATGACTATTACCAGGATACTGTGGTTTCAGCTGATGACTTCCACGATAATAGCATATTTAGACATTTATGTAATTAGTGATAGCGAGAGATTGATCAAGTAAAATTACTTTGGGAAACGAGTTATTATGAAAATGACGGATGACTACGATTCTCATGGAAATACACGAAATAACAATGTCATTTGTCATTAGCTTTGATATAAAATAACATTATATTGTACAATATACATATTCTTTGTATTTATGTAATAAAAACATCTTCGCATTGTAGTTAAAACAACTCTTATTATGAACCTGATCTAATATTAGCTTGATTCTTTTAGAGTAAAAAATGAAGCAGCGAGTTTAAATAATATTTAATACTAAAAAACACTGCATATCTCTCATGCTGTGGCATTCTTTCACACAGAATTGTTACACCTTTAATAGATTAGATACGCGTGATACCACAATTAATTGATAAGTAAACGTAAAATGCTAAGTACTCCAAACATTGTAATGCGATATACAGTAGTAGCACAGATACTGATTAATCAGCGTTTTAACATGTTATAAATGTTGCAATGCACTGAATTATTTCAACTGAGCTAATGATTTAGGTCATAAATGTAGCAGCACATTTGTAAAGGCACATAAAGCATGATCAAAGTTCGTATATTAGTCATAAGTTTAATCCTGGCAATAAAATCCGTAGGTAATTTTTATTTTATTGTATTGGTGATATAACTAAAAAAATTGAGGTATTTATACGTATATAGGCATTTATCTGTTATTGCAGAGTAGTCAGTTTGGTGTCTATATCCTGTACACAGTGCATTCCAAGGCTTACTATACATAATTAGTTATGATTGATAAATACATACATATACGTTGAGTTCACTAATGGTGGACTTGACTGTCATATTTAGGCTTAGAATGAAGTAAAGAACGTATTAAATTATACTACCTTTTAATAACAACCGTGATGTGTGAGTGACTTCTATAATGCAAAATTCTTTAACACACAGACACATCAAAACTGAAAAGGACTCAGCCAAAATTATATTGTTCATTTCGTAAGATTACAGGAACAAATCCGAGATAATATGTATTTATGTAAATAAACTAAAAAGATCCTCGTCATTTACTAAAGATGCCAATTCATATAGCAAGATATGTTACATACATGTGACTGACGATTTCATGCCGGGATAGCTATAAATTCGAGTCTTATATTCTATGCCATGTTTAAAAGGAAGCATTTCCTAAGGCGGGTTCACTTTGCCAGAAGTTTCAATTTCTTTCATATAAAAAAAACCGATACATTTTGCTTGAGTAAAATAAACGTTATAACTGTGAAATTACAATAAATTGAATAAGTTACCTAGCGTTACAAATATTAGTCATGGATAGTATAAAAAATCACTAATAGAACTTTTATTTATTTATGTACAAGTATCTAAAAATCTAGAACACAGTTATTAATTATATCCTAATATATTTATATATTAAAAGTCTATTACTTTGAATTAAAGCTAGGAATCTGTATGAGGTCGTGGTAATCCCCACGTATGACATCGCAACCATCCATACAGGTTTTTCATAATTGCTGTCCGAGAATAATTGTTTAGTAACCATATTGTCATGGAAGTATACACGCACCTTACTAATTGAACTTAAGAAAATTGATACAAGAATAGTAGAGAATGAATTTAAGACTTATTTTAAGTAGTTATTATTATTTATTATTAATAAAAATACACATGGTTATATGGTAAACAGAGCGTGTTTTTACGTAGTTCAAGGTTATGATACGCGATCTGAGCATTAACCATAATGCAACCAATTCTCGACATATCCTAAATAGAAACTTTTAGAATGATTAGATACTTTTAGAAGATTAAAATCAATATTCGCAATGCAAAAAGATGTCTTATTATAAGCTGTAGATAAATGGAGATTATTTTGTCTTTGTTTATTTGAAAATCTAATTAATACGCGAGTACCG
This sequence comes from Leucoptera coffeella, assembly GCA_030578115.1. Taxonomy (NCBI): domain Eukaryota; kingdom Metazoa; phylum Arthropoda; class Insecta; order Lepidoptera; family Lyonetiidae; genus Leucoptera; species Leucoptera coffeella. The sequence continues at coordinate 5,108 of JAMBLF010001550.1, forward strand.
ATATTCGTAAACAACAATATGGTAGGGAGATAAGATAAGTAATTAAGTTATTAACGATAATTCAATAGCGGATACGCATTAAGGAGAACCACAACTACATATGTTTTAATACCACAAAGACTTTACAGATAAAGAAGCCTTTCCGTCGAACTAAAGGTCATTTCACAACTATAAACCGTTTCGAAGATGTCAAATGTGAGAGCTGTCAAACATTAATACAGCGATTCGGAGCCTATTTTTCAGAACAGCATACAAAATAATGAGATGAGATGTAGAGTACTTCCATAAGTTAAAAAAGATAGATTGCAACTGTAAACATTAGTTACACGCGAAGATTCGACTAAAAATAACTAACCTAAACACTTTATTAAGAGTATTTAACTTTGTAACTCTATAAATACTTCTTTTAAAGTAGAGCCATCCAAATCTCCCTATACTCATCACTGTTTACTTACAACATTAGACCTAAGTAGACATTTAATTGGATAGTCTATGCATGGAAACGTGACTGTAAACATACGACTAATCCACCAATCACCCAGTTAACTACAGCGTCGGATGAGGAAAAATAATCACGTACTAGAGGTACTTATTATATGCCCTACGTACCTTGGTCATATCTACCTACGCCACTACAAAGAAGTCAAGTTTTATGAAGGCATCCTTGACCCAAGTGTGTCGACTTACGTACAGTAACGCGGGAAAGAAGTATTTCACTTAGATAATGAGAATTTATGTATCTTTAGGTTGGAACAAAGGCTTTTTCCTTTATGTACTCAACTTTACAATTGCTTTTGTGTGTTGCTTATGTGCGATACTCATTCGCTCAACAAAGGAAGTTCAATGAATTATTTTTAGCGCCAAGCAAACAGTCATAGTAAACGTTATATTTACTTTAGTTCTTAATGGATTTACTTTATGCTGCGTAAGTTCAGATTTATTTTACGTTATTTTTCAATATCTTTACTAAGGCATATGCCGATTAGGTACGGGTTACGGCTAAAGTAACCGGATTGAACAATGTATGGAAATATTTGAAGTATGTAGTTAATGTCCTGGTCGGGTTTTGCTTTATATTTTTCGTTTAGTTTTTTTTTTAATTCAAATTAGCTTTTTAGTTTAGTAGTAAATTAGTTTTTTCATATATTTTGATGATGTGATCGACAAAATACTAACCATCTCAAAATAAAATTTATATTAAATTAAGGTAAACAACGCAACAACAAAATAATAAGAATAAACAGAAGACAACATAATGAAAAATACTTAAATTTATTCGGTAAACATTACTTGGCTGCCCTCGTCACTATGCAAAACACGCTATGTGTACACACTCAAATTATTTGGTACCTATGTACGCACGTCATAGTCACTTCTTCAGTTTTTTTATGACCAGAATTTTAATATTCGAAACAAGTTTGAGGCTAACCAGTATTTTATTCAATAAAGCTGTAGAAAAACAACGCTCAAGTCAGAGCAGGAAAACACGTTAATCATGAAAATTGGGGTCATCAAAGCACACTTCTAATTAACTTGATCGTCACTTAGTGCTCACGTGGTGATTAGATGGTTAGCGAGCGAACCTTATCATTAGTACTGTCATTACAGGCGCTATCCGAGACTAGATAGTATGCAAGGGTACTCACTGCTCTTGCGTCCCTCCTGCACCTTGTAGGTGAGGTCTGTGAAGGCGAGGTCGACGGGCGGCCTCTTGGGCAGATGGGTCAGCGTCTTGTGCTGGGCGGGCGTGATGGTCACCTTGAGGCTCTCGTTCCTGTTGGACAAGAAGGGCTTAGTGTCTTCGGCGGCCGTGGGCCCTGCCAAGCTTAGCTCGGCCTTATCCACTTTCATGTTGAACTTTGGAACTTAGTTATTGCGATATGAACATCACGCAACTACACAAAGGATTTGTCGAGGCGGAGGCGCACAGTCTCGAGCGCCGCTCGTCGGTGACTGAGGAAAGCGGAGTAAGGGCGGCCTCCACCAGCCAATACCGAGCGCTGTCATTAATTGAACGATTACTCCGCTGCCTCTGCTAGCAAACAGATAGTTTCCACACGAACGCAGTACGCCGTAGCTGCTAGTACTAGTTTTGTTGCGACTGACACAGGTAGCGTTTGTAATCGTTCTCTCGCGGTGTTATTAGCAGCGGTTGATACCTACTATTCTACTAATTATATTGAGTTTTATGTCTGAGGAAACGAAAATTAAATACCTATTTAAGGTTAACTGACAGTAACTTAACGTAATTATTTAATTACCTGCCTAATAAACTAATCTTAAAATAGTAATAAATCTAATTTAGGAAACTTTTACTGATTTAACATTTGTGTTTGTTATTTGATTGGAAATAAGAACTATTCTTAACACTGCATCTACCAAGACTCGAACCCGGAATCCTACGATTAGCATTCAAGCATTTAGCGGTGCCACAGAGGTCATTAAATTAATGATAATGCAAAATTTAAACATGAGAGTCAACAGACTATTATCATTACTTAAACCTTGTTTACATTAGATTAGTTAAATTAGTGATTCTTACCAAAATGAATAAGTTACACACAAATAGCTAGTTAGTGGATCGTAAATAAATACACGTCACACGAAAGTCTGATGAGGGGTAGGCAGAAATCATGGATAGCCATATTACCTGATTGTAGCATAACTATGAGTTGCAATGTTCTTATGTGAACAAGCCACAACTCAGAATAGATAATATTATGTTATTGTTCCCATATCAGACACACAATATCTTCTGTACATTATTCTGAGTTTGAAGATCCTTTTATCACATATTATTATAAATAAGCATCAAATAAAATAAACAATGATTCATCTCTATAATCAATTCTTACCATCCCTTCTAAATGAAAACTGGGGAGGCAGTATGTTTGTTGTTATAACTAATGAGTTGCTGATGAGTTTATTTAGTTAAACTAGCATATCTACAGAATGTCATGGACGTAAATATTTACTTCTATTAACCCAGCAATTGTAGAGACTTAGACAAAAATTACTGTTTACCTCTCAAGTGTTAATGTTCTCTTGAATTAGTTAATAAACTTTTAAGTTTATTTTTCAAAACGTATTTAACACTATAGATGAAACAAAAGACTGATTAAAAATAAGATTTGATAGTTAAACCCTACTCATTTCAATCAAAGGTAGTTATTTTGTTGTGTTTGTCTAAATTAGGTGTATGTTGTATTATATATTGTAAGTTAATGTACGAAGAATAAAAATAAAAAGTAATACATCTTACTATATCATTTAATGACGCTATATTGAAAAAGGGTGACGTAGGAGTACCTTTAACCGCCAAGTGTGTATGAGAAGATGTATGAGTGTCAAAGAAGCGAAAGTGGTCTGTCAGAATCAGGACAAATGGAGATCATGCTACCTCTAAAGGGAATCAGGCGATATGTGTATGTATGTTAAAGTATGATATGTATTATAACTATGTTACAAATGTTGTAGTATTCTGTTTACATTGCAAGTATAAACTGGTTGCAGCAATTCAAAACAACTTCATATTGTAGAAGCACTGTCACACTCTGCTGAGTAATAGTATTTCTACAAAAGATAAAGCCAATTATTATTGAACCTTAGCTTTCAATACATCTTACTATCTCACTCAATGACATTTGTATGTCATTAATTTTATCAGAATAAGCAGCTAATAAGAGCATGTTTTTCTTTTTGTATAGATGTGATGAAGAGAAAAAATGCAAGAATATTTAAAATCTTGTGAACATTGAAACTACAGGGGTTTGTTTATAATGTGTAACCCTAAATATTAAATCCAACAAAATGTTAATAAGGAAAAATGGTCTATTTGTCTACTCTTACAAGGTTTTTGGATGTAAGTGTGTATCTTCAAATAAATCTAGGAGCTGAATTTCTTAAACCTAGCAATTAAATCATTTTTCCAACAGCACATGTATACCTTTTATAGTATTCATGAATTTCTATTGTCCACCCGCATAAAAGTTCCAAAGAAATCATACAAAATTGTACAGAAGATTATCAATGTTTAGTATACATATACTTTTTACTTCTACATTTTTTATGTTTATTGAACATTTATTTGTGTCACACTTTATATAATACAGGTACAATAAAAAAATAGTATACTGTATGTTCTTGTTCTACCAAAATTATGAATTGAAGAAGGTAGTTTTCAAATAAGGTAACTTTATTAACTATGTAAAATTTGCATTACTAAATAAATGCTTCCTAGGTTCTTCAATAAAATAACATATCATTCAACTAAACAATGTGCTATATAAGAGATTAATGCTTGAAATATGTACATATCAAAAAAAGTTAACGTATTAATAATATTTTTGAGGGTACTTAGATTTCTACATTATATTATTTACGACAGCAGTTAAATAAAATACAATTTAACAAACATTTTACGTACAATCAAATTGGTTCTGTGTAAAGAGGTCAACAGTAACTATGTTATTAGATACGTACTTACTAGCTTAGTATGCATGTTTCAAAACATTATTCCTACATCATCCTTACCTCAAATTGTTCAATATAAAAGAGTTATCCATGGCCATCGCTGCTTTACATAGCACGATATGACTACCACTCCCTATCTATCTTTCGTTTTACTGTAACACTGAAGCCAAATAAACAAAATTATTTTAATGATAAAATAGGTTTGGTATGTAGGTAATACGTAAAGAGAAAGCTAACGTCAAAACAAGCAAATCAAAACATTGGGTGAACGAATGAATAAAATGAACGACTGAAATGTAATTAAAGATATTATAAACTGTCACCTATAAATGTAAATTTCTTGAATGGTTATTGAAATTAGCTGTAAAAGAGCTATTTAAATTGTCAACATAGTAACACTGTCTCTTGCATTAAAAAATAATTTTCTTAAAAGAAAAAATAACAAAATTATAAACTTTGACTCATAACAACAACAGACTGTTCAGTATAATGAATGCAACATTTAAATGACTGACAGTCTGCGCAGACGTTAAATAATCATGTGTATCTGTCATACAAATCGAGAAAACAACAATACAATTTCAGCAAGCAAACAAAGGTCGATTTCTCAAATAATATTTTTTCTCTGTTCTTAGAACTATGTAAATAACGTTATTCTAACTAATTGCAAGAAAATGCAGAGCTTTAAGGTAAATAAGCTCATCAATATAATAATTAAAAATTAATTCAGTCAGATTTATTGGAACTAAACAGTTACTTTGTTTTTCAGAATTTTTCTATATCCTTATTCAAAGGATTTGTGGACAGTTTACGAGGTGTAACTGTTCTACTATATTTGGACAAAGAAATAAATGAACGAGCAATTAGTCGTTCACCCCTGAAAGAAGTTGATGGAAAAACTATTCCTAGCAAAACACAACAGTAAGTAAATATTACTATTTAGTTAATGCGTGGTACTAGCACATGATTGGAATAACCTTTTTTCATTCTGTAATAATGCTTATATTCACAGCTTTTCTGCTTACCTAAATGTGATGTTATAATGCCATGTGATAGTATAAAATCTATACAAAAAAAAACTGAACTTGTTATAACTAGCTGTTGTTGTTCTTAGGGAATCCAAAGTATTAACAAGAGTGCTTCAATCATGTGCTCTGAACGGAGGTATTTTCTGGTGTAGTATTCTAGTGTTTGAGTACATATTGCTGCCTACGGTCCAGGGTCTAGTCAGTGTGGTGTTTGGCCATGATCCAGGTGTGGCAAGGAATGTGTGGGGATGGATGCAGCCATTCCTATCTATGACATTTAGAATGATTTGGGTGCTGCCACTGTTCTTATTGAGTAAACTGGTCAACAGTTTGTGGTTTCAGGTAAGATATTTTAGGGTATTTTTATCTCTAAACACAATTATTGATATTAATTATAAATGAACCATACACATGGTTTTTAAGTTTATTGTTTTAACCATGTGATCTAACTTTGATTTAGTAGATCTTAACCATGTGATCTATGAATACAGAGCATACTTATGGAAATTAATAATATGTAATTAATTGAGCTATTCATTAAAATAGTCCTTAGTAAGGTTCTAGCCATTAAACTTTTAGGCATTGTTCAAGCTTATAAACATACACCTTATTCCTTTGTTCCGTCCTGGGAAATAAATGTTTTCTTTTACTATCTGCACAGTATGTAATTTATGACCACATTGAACAAACTTTTTAACAGATAGTCAACAGGGAATGTAACAAGTGGTGTCATATGTAATCATTTTTAGATCCTGAATATTCATTTCCTATTCTGAATAGTAGAGAGGTATTCTTGCAATCTTTTCACAACAGTTACATAGAAAAAAAGTTATTCAGACTTTTTTTGAAACATATCACCTATTGTTTGTAAACAATCAATAATTTAGTGTATGCTTGCATATTAATAATTTCTAATATTTACAGGATATTGCAGATTCTGCATACAGACATCGGAGAGGAAGACCTCTATTTTTGTCTAGTGTAAGCAAAATAATAGCAGATTCGCTGTTCAGTATGCTTGTTCAAGCACTATTTCTAGTTCAGGTATGGTAATTTATTTATTATTCAGACAATAAGTTTATAATTTTTTAGAATCCAAGTGATTACCAGTTTATTCATAAGAATAGATAAGTATAACATTCATTTAAAGGTACATACAGTGGATTACATAATTATGATATCAGATGATAAGCAGAGGTAAAATTCAATATCATAATACAATTTCACCCTTCATTGGCTTGATGATAAAACCTGATAGCCTAGTAGCAAAGAAACTGTATGACTGTTATATTTATTGTAGATATAAGAATTACAATAATATGCAATCTCATGCTAATCTTGAATTTCATTAAATACTATTGTAATCTACACTGAATATAATTATGTTCATTGCATTGGCTTCTAACATATTTAATATTCTAGCATATTTAATGCCCTACAAACTTTTTAAAAATGGATATTAAATAAAATAGCTATATGCAGCGATAACATAAACATAAAATAGAAATGAGATATTACTATATTTATAGGTATAATTATATTATACTCCAATGAGAGAAAACATCATGAGGAAACCTACCTGTTCCCAGACACGGTAATAGTGCTTGCAAATGGCGACATGGCTTGCTATCTCTCACATTGAGTACTATCTGGTCAACACATGAGTTCAAGGTAGCCATAAAATTACTACCTCAGTGATTGCGGAAATAGATATCTGAGCTTTGAACTACCCAGCATGGGTTAATGTTTGTGAATGTGTTTGTCTTTGTTTTGTATAATTATTATTGTTTTCTATTTCCAGAGTATGTTAGTCAGCATGTTGCCAATCAAGTACATAGGTGATCTACTGTGTCTAGTACATCTATGCCTACTATACTCGCTCTATTCATTTGAATACAAATGGTTCAACATGGGCTGGGAGCTGCACAAGCGGCTGACCTTCATTGAGGCCAACTGGCCGTACTTCCTAGGGTTTGGACTGCCCCTGGCTATGCTCACTCAGATACCGCACTCTTATATTATTAGGTGAGTTATAAGTGTTATTAATTATTTATTTCTTAACATATATGTCTATAATATAATATGGCCTATGTCCAACAGTGAATGATTATTAAAGGCTGCTGATGATATGATGTATTTCTATGTATGTTAAGAAATAAGTTAAGATATCTATTGTAATAGAAATAATGAATGCTGCAGTCCAGTTAGGGACGTAAAAAGATTGCTAAGTAGGTACTGTTGTTCCCGAGATATCGTAGAAGGCGTCTAAGGGATTCATGGAAAATGGAATTTGTTTGGTGATGAGGTAGCCTCTTCTCACTAATGATATATATGTCATAAAACTCCAATTCTGTGCAAATTTCAAATTAAATACAAAACAGCACATGCTTCTTTTATTCAATGAATCTTGACATAATATACCAAATGTTAGTTTACTTATTTCTGTTTTAATTATGGTACAAGTGTTATAATATATAAAGATGAAAACAATAACCACTAATAAACTTTTGTAATGAACTTTTCGTTATTATAGTGTTCATAATTTTTGTTTCAGTGGATGTGTGTTCTCAATTTTGTTCCCGTTGTTCATACTTAGTGGGAATGAAGCAACGCCAGTACTTGGCAAGTGAGTATCCCTACCTTATTAAAATCAATAGAATATCTTTTCCCATTCTTATGAAATCACTTTTTTTTAATTGACATTCTCATAAATGTCCTTATATGTACTCGGCATTTTTAGATACCTGTATCTGAAAATCTTGTCACAATATGTATTGAACCTGGAATAATGAGAAGCTGGATGCTCATTAGTCTCGATCCTGACAAAACCCTTTCACTTAATTGATATTCATAGATCCACATACACACTCGATGGTTTTGGGTTCTTATAACGTCATAATTAACTTTTCTTTTTCCAGTGACTTTCCACTACGGTTGTTTTCTCCTGTAGTGGCAATATCTAACACAATATTCCGAGTGGCGAGAGAAAGTGCCGAAACGGGTACTCACAAGGATAGGTGATTTCTACAATTACCTAAACTAGTACTTACAAACAAATGCCTCTATAGCTCTTAGATTTCATTAATATTACCTTTATTCATAAATAATAATAATAATAGTTAGTCATTTTACACCGCAGTTCCGAATTGTAAAATCAAGATTTTTTTTAGGCTATCATATTCAATCATGAATCTTATTTTAGATATTGTTTCAAAATGACTCATTCGATTTTAAATTGTATAATATGTATAATTAGTTATTATGATTCATTTCATCTAGTTTTAATCATGCTAAATATGTGTGAATTACTTATATTTTTTATATGAGCACTAAAGTACATAGTCAATGTGACGCTAGTAATTGTATCGCGATAGACGCTGGTATGGTATGCGCTTGGTGCTGTCCTTGTTGTATGTAAGGTGTAAGCTGTTCTGCTGTGATATAGGCAGGCTCGGTCGATTGCTCATTGGGATTGTGATTCGCTATCATTGTATAGTTTTAATGGTGTTATCGGCTATAATTGTAGTTTTAAGTTTCTATTTCGGCTATAGGAATGATAATTGGGATTTCTTAAAGGAGCCAAATTTTTGTCTTTTTATAATGACGGTTGTTGGTAATCGTTTGTAATTAGAGACTGTTTTGCAACAATGATAAATGACATGACAATTAATAAAGGGACTGATCATTTATTTGTGTCTTTTCTTACTATTTATCAGTTACGAGGCTTCCTACAGAAAAAGGTGAGAGATAAATACAAACATAGATATAACAAACTCATAATTAAATATTATTTTTTCATATTCATATCAGACGGATTCCAGAGGCACAATAATATCTCATTCATTACTTTTAGCTTTAATATGAATATTGGTGCCGTGATATCATGGTGAACATTGACACTGGTGACAGTTTGCTAGCCTTTTGTCCAATAGATTCTATTGATCTCTAGCCTAATCCCTTAGTCGCTTCCTTCCTCATGTCGGTAAGAATGACAGTTGCTTAGCATTATGTTGACTAATAAAAAAATTCTACAAACAACAAAATCATAAATAGTTAACTTCTGATAGTCTTGTCGATATACAACAGCGGTAAAGCAGATATTTCATATCACGGAGAAATACTTGATTAAACGAACAAATACCTAAGTAAGATCAAACGGATTAGCTTCGTCGCGGCCCTTGCGGCGCAAGCGCGTGTCCCGGACGAGGGGCGGCGAGGGCGGTCGGCGCACCGGCACCGTGTTGTGCAGCCGCAGGTGGCAGTAGAGCGGCACTAGTGGCAGCGACGCGTCCAGCTCGATGGGCGCCTGTCGCTCGGGGCGCGCCGGTAGCCGCAGGTGCCGCCCCAACAGCGGCTCCGAGGGGGCCGAGCCGTATGCCCTCTCGCGGATCTCCTTGTCCGTCACGTCGCGCAGCAGATCCACCTCGGGCTGCCCCGGCGTGTAGCGGCTCACCTCTCCGCTGCGCCAGACCTTGAGCGTGGTGGAGGACATCACCTTGCACACGTCCGGGGGCCCCAGCGGCGCGGCCGCTTCCTCGGCGCGCAGCCCGCCCAAAGTGCGTATGTACTCGCCGCTCAGTTTCCAAACGCGCACGCTGTAGTCGTTGCTGCCGCTTAAGAGCAGCTGAAACTCTTCGAGGTAAGTGAGAGCCGTCACCCGCTGCATGTGGCCGCGATAGCTGTTTAGCAAAAGTGGTTTCGGCTGGTCGTGCAATGCACGTTTGGCGCGGCCCTCGATGCGATCGCTCCGCATAAAAGGGAAACGCAAGCGCAATTCTGGCAGACTAATGGGCTTGGTTGGCGTCGTTGTCGTCAGGTAGTCTGCCACTAACCATGTCTTGATGTAGCCATCGGAATCACCGGTGAAGAGAAGTTCATTTTCGGAGTCAGTCTGGAGAACGGTTACGTAAGCGCCGTAGCGGTGAACCGCGTGGAAGCTCCTGCGGAACCCGCCCACTGGATGCACGCACCAAAACTCGACGCTGCCGTTCTCGACGGCCACTACGAGCGAGGCCACATCGGAGCTGACGGGCCGCGTCGCCAGGAACAGCACGCAGTGGACGGCCAGCGTTCGCGGAGGCTTCTCGCGCGTCGGCAGCGATACGCGCGGCGCCGGACGACGCTTCTGCTCCGTGCCTAGCACCGTCTGCGCCACGCGGCTGCAACCACAGAACACCTATTAGTCAGGTTATCATTTCAGCATCGAGATGTGGCAAAGTTTTAAGATAAAAAGATCATTAATTAAATATTCATTAAGAAATTATAAGGTTAAGTTCTAAAGAAGGTAAAAACGGATAATATTTGAAAACTCAGAATCGTTAGTAATTTAGAATACATTTGTAAAATGCACCGATTATAGTGAGAAAACCTTTAAGAGGAAACCTACCTATTTCGTGAAACAGAATAGCCAGTGCTTTTAAATGACGACACGTTTTACAACATGTCACATTGAGTACTGACTATCTTACTACCTCTAGAATTGTATTTCCAGAGATGGACTATCCCATCTCGTAAGTATTATTAAGTAATGAAAATGTTTGTCTTATTGATATAAACTCAAGGCAAATATAAAATCATATATAGATAGAATTAATAAGCTGCTGTAGCACGGCGACATACCTCGCGCGGCGAGCAGCCAGGCGCGGGGGCACGCGCACCGCTCCCTCGCCGCAGTCGGGCGCCTGCCTCGTGGCGTTTCGGTTGTAGTGCATCTTAACTAGAAGCTTGGGGTCCGAGATGACATACCGCCGGTAGGCCTGACCCGTCTCCAGCTTCCACAGCACCAGCTCCGAGTTGTACGAGACGGTGGCTAGCACGAGAGGCACCAGCGCCGCGGCCGCTATTACATCGTCAGTGTGTATCGTTTCCCAAGCCTTGCCGGTGGTATTCGTACCGGCGCCCAGCGTATCCTCGAACTCTGTCACGTGCCGACTCCAGCCCACGGTGAGCATGCGCGATTCTGTCCAAAAGACGTGCGTCACCACGCACATGCGTTCGACCGAGAGCTTGCGCACGCACTCGCCCGAGTTGAAGTCCCACACGTTGAGAGTGCCGTTGCGCGCGCCCGACAACAGAAGCTGCCCACTCGGGTGGAAGCAGGCGGCCGTCACCTCCATCGGCACCAGCTCCCCGTGCACCATTTGCGGATGCGCGTTGCTTATGATGTTCACGCGGCGACCGGTCACCGGCTGCCAGATAATCATGTTGCCATCGTACCCGCACGTCACAACCAACTTGAACAGGCTGTTGTACAGGATGCAGGAGACGGCTCCCGTGTGGGTGGTACCATCCGTGTGCGCAGTGTTGACGCGTTCGTCGAGCACTATCACCGCGATTCGCATCGCCGCGAGCACTAGCTCCCTCGTCCCCGCGTTGTACGCAGCCGAGATGGGCGTCCGTTCGCCCATCGAGGAAGGCACGTCGATGTACGTCTGAAGGCAGGTCAGCGTCTGTATGTCCCACACCTTGATGGTGCGATCTCGGCTCAGGGAATAGAGACGCGTCGCCGAGTCTTGCAGCACCACCGTCACCACGCCCGAATGGTGCCCGGTCAACATGGCTGTTGGTTTTTTCGGCACGAACGCATTCCACACGCGCACCACGTGATCTGGTCCCCCAGTAGCCAGCGTGTGGGTGCCCTCGTCTAGTGCAAAGCACTGTATGCCCTGTCGTAACGAAAAAAAGAGATATAGAGAGGTTCAGTCGAAAGAAACGCGATTTTAAGCACTCAACAGGTAACCCACCTTCTCGACGTAGAACATGTTTTGCGTCTTGGACTCGGAGAGGTCGCTCATGAAGAGCGCTTCGGGGCAAGTGGAGCAAGACACGAAGCAGTGTAGCGCATCGTAGTAGGACACCTGCCGTACCCAGTCCGAGTGCATCCTCTTGAACTCCAGTAGCTTCATCTCTAGCTCCTCCTACCGCCATTCGACATAGTGGAATATAGTAAATGTGTGTAATCTTGTTCTTAACGACAGAAGGGTTAGGTTAAGTTTCACGTTATGTTTATTAGGCAGTCGCATTCTTATGAGAAAGATCTATAAAGTACAATTATTAGTGTGGTATATGTATATGGTAATATAGTTAGTTGCGTCTTATAATATTAATTGCGTCTTATAATATTAGTTGCATCTTACAAAGTCGCTCTAAAGTCGGCAGCTCCATCTAATTTCTGCTGGTCTAGCACTGTCTGTGTTGATTTGAAATATAACCATTTATATTCAGTAAATAATTATGGCCTAGAAAGGGAACCCGAGATAAAGCTCAAATAAACAAGTTATAGGCACCTGTTTACGTAATTGCTTATAAGGAACGATCTGCAACGCACAGCCAGGCTGGTTGCGAAAGGGTCCTCGCTGGTAAGGGGAGAACGAAAGCACGCGCACGAATCCCGCCGTGTCGCCAAGCACCAACAAGCTGTTCTCAGAAATGTTCTTATGGAAGTGGTAGTACAGCGCGCAGATCTGCAACAGAGACGATGTTCAGTTGGCTGCTGCTATCGTTGGTGCATTTCGTGTCGTACTCACCATGTACGGCCATGAGCTGATGCATATCTTGAGGCTGAATGTGCGGCCCGTGCAGTCATAGAAGCGCAACTCGCGCTCTGTGCTGCTAGTCACGATGATGTTCACATCAGGCATACACACCATGTCCGTCACCCATGTTGAATGCACCTTCAGCAGGGCTGTGGACGTGCAACTCGATCAGCTCCGCTCAATAAAAAGCACGGCACCGGGGCAAGATTAACACTTACGACTCCTAGACTGTGCGGTCCGCAGTAGGTGCATTTCGAGAGACCACCAGTTCACCTGTCCGTCGTGGCTGACCGTCACGTAGACGCCGAGCAAACTGCTCACGGAACGATCGCGAGCCACATCAGGGCAGAAGCAAACTCGCGTGACAGGATGCCGGTGCATGGTGCGCAGGATACGCGGGAGTCCCACGATGGGCGGTACTAGCGTGTCGGTCCGCGCCTCCAAGTCACTGGCACGGAAGCCCAGCAGTAAGTGAGACAGTACCTCGTCCCAGTTGACGCGGCCGCTTCTTGACGTGTTGATTTTCATAAACAGTCTATGAAACTCGGTGTCGTCGTACTCGCACCCAATTTGGTTGCGCAAGAATGCGCGGAATTCTTCAGGATCCATGGTGCCGTCGGATGCGCTGTTGAAGGCGTGCCGTAGCTTCATCATGTCGGAGGGGCTGCAGCGCTCGTGCAAAGGGATGTTGGGGCCCATGTGGCGCGCTCGCACGCTGCCCTCTGACCGAGACGAGAACGACACCAGCGATTTCACTTCCGTATCCATCTGTCCTCCGGCACAACGACGCACCAGCAACAATTAAAAATAATCGTACTTTTATAAATAAAAATTCAGATAGGTAACAGCGAAAATCCGTTAATTTTTATCTATATAGAAATAGCAAATTATACAGATACTACTTAAGTTCATAGTCTGTGGGTGATCCATATCATTTTCCATGGAGTCCATGTTCGTTTAAGTTGTTCGCATACCATGATTTTATGATCGACAGTATTTGTCGGGAAGGCTCGTGTAAGTACATATATTCAGAACACTTTATAAGTATAACTATAGTTTTCTAGTTTTAGACGTAGATACGATTCCGTCTTTTTGATAGTAACTCAATGTTTAACTCTGTTGTTCAATATTTTTTTCAGACATATATATTTAATGAGTCGTTGTTAAATATTTTGCATCCTATATAGAATATTTCCGTAGGTACCAACGCTGGAACCTTAAGTTTTAGAATATTCGCTTCACAGAAAATCAGGTAAGTAGTAGGAATATCAATAATACAACATAATATTTTATAGTACAACGGTGTATATTTTTACATTTCTATACATAATAATACTCTTTATGAAAATAAAAATTCGCTTAAAGTAAACAATGTACATCTGGTGGACGGGCGGAGCAGTCTTAACTAATTGGCTAATACTACTGGAATGTACAATTAGCTACAAAATATTCAACTATCATTTAACAGTCTTTCGCTCCTCGTACTCGCGATGAGATCTCTCTCCTGGAGCCTCGCCCTTACTTCTACTCTTATCACATAGCTTCCTTTGCCTTTGGACACGCTCATGTCTCATCCAACGCCTGCTGTGCAGCCTCCTTAGTCAAGTGGTAGAACTTGCCCATCTAAGGCGTCACTCTACATGGCGGTCTCGAGTGGCTGCGAGTGCGCGTGCGTGAGTCCGCCCAGTTCCTCCGGCGGCTGCAGCTCGAAACTCGTCTCGAGGAGCTCTTCACTCCGCGCGCGCCCAGGCAGCCCGCCGTTCGCGTACACGGGTGACGCCGACGCCGCAGGCAGGTGCGCCTCGAAGAAGCTCTGGTTATCTGTGGAATTAAATAATATTAATTATACATTTCTTCGTAGGCATATTATCAATTTTGGGAAGTGATTGTGAATGTGTATGACATGGTACCTACTTGTCAACATTTTATTACACAGCAAATTAATGTGACGTCACAGATAGTTATTAATGCTAAGTAGAGAAATTGGCCATATTCATGAGTAAGATATAGTCAATTGTACGAATAAATTTCCATGTTACAATTTTCACTCCTAGATGAACTAAACATGAAATAATATATTCTTACATCACCTAGTCGCCATGTGGACCAGAAACGTATCACTTAAATTCTAGTTACTGGTTGAATTATTTCATTTATTATGTTTGTTCAGAAAATAGTACTGTAGCGTACCTGCGACGTTAGCGCGTCGTCCAAAGGTGGTGGTGGGGGTGACGCCGGCTTGCGGTTGTTCAGGCAGGCGCTGGCGCAGCTGCTGCAAGAAGGCAGGCGGCGGCCGCAGAGGCAGCGTGTCCGCCGCGAAGTAGCCTGCACTCCCGCTTCCAGCCGGCAGCATGGGCGTCTCATCCGCCTCATGCCTGGTCCCCCCGAACGCCTCGTTCTGGAAGGCGAGTGGATGAGGATACTCAGGCGGCCGCTGCTCACTGGTAAACGCAGCTGGGTTGTGCGCTTCATAGATGTCGTAACTCTGCGTGTCCTCCGCAGAGGAATCAAAGTGACTCTTCTCTATTGAATCGAAGGAGGCGCTCGAGGCGAGCATCTTCTTGTAATCGGAGGTACGCGTCAAAGTGTCCACGGAACGAGAGTTTAAGGGAGGCATCTTGCGGCGGTAGGAGGAATCAGCGAACGATGGGCCTAAACTGCCGATCGAGCGCACCGAATGGAGCGACTGCCGGATGGAGTTGCGTCGCTCCAGCCGCTGTAATTGCCGGTGCTTTGACTTGGAGCACCAGCAAACGAGAGCCACGGCCACTAAGAGCAGTGCTGCCACCAACAGGCCCACGAAACCCACGGCTAACACATCGCTGCGCCACGATAGAGGGTCGATGCTGACACGAGGATCTGGAAAAATAAAAAGTTATCATTTATAAGCAATCATTAAAATCCGCTACATTATATCCGGATAAAGTTTGTGAATACTCCATAAATATTTTTAATTAGTTACAGAATTTGTGGTTAAATATTTTTTTATTCAATATTGGACTCACAAGTCTTCATACATTCCTTGGATATTTGAGGAAACTTAGCACTCACCCATTTCGCAGATGAAAGGCAGCTTCTGGTCACAGCGCAGCACCTCTATATCGCGGAACGCAAACGCCGTGCACTGCGCCACGTAGTCGATATGGTTGACCCAGGCGCGGCCTCCGAGAGCGTCCCACTGATTCTGGCGAGCGATCAGCTCTGCCAGGCCGTTCCGATTGCCGCCTAAGTAAGGCATTGAAGCGTTGTCAGCCTGTAAAGACACGTGCCGTCAAACACAATGAAGAACTTCATCATTCAAGAATATGCTTTCATTGTTTGAACATATAAGAGTTACATTAGAAGAACAGACATAGAACCTCGATGTGGTTCATAAGATATCTGTCGTATGACAAGATTACTAAAAATAGGGCCCAGTCAACTAACCATTCTTTAAATAAACTCGTATATCACGGAACGTATATGACGGAATCAAAAGTATGTATAAATAAAAAGAACACCCACCAGACAAAACAGGCGCGCCTCCTCGTATCGCATGGGAGCTCCCACATACATGAAGCAAGAGCCTGCCACGAACTCCCAGCTGGGCGGGCACTTGCCTCCGCCTAGGACCGTCTCGTTGTTGAGGTAGAAGGGCCGGTAGTCCACCTCGAGTAAAAGCGGGTCGTCTGACCGATCCCTTATCCGTCCAGCTACTGCTAAAGTCTCGTTGTAGCTCCAGAAATTGTGTTTGGCGTCTATCTTCGTTCGCCACAGATCCAGGGAACTACAATCATTGCAAATAGGTATTATATATTGCGCTCATGTTGAGATGAAGAGACTAATATGATGTTCATCGTTAGATAAGTAGAACGGGTTAACACAAGTAGATACACATCATGCAAAACATTTTTGTCCCCTAAAACCAGAAATTAATATGAATACACAGAATACCCACATAAAATAGAGCACTCAGGTCTTAAAGGTCGAAATAAAATACGAATAAAGTAATAGTTCAGTAATAGTTCTAAAGTAACTCTAAAGTAATAAGTCCAGTAATTATATTATTATTCGCGGGACTGTTGGAGCAAATAGACATTTATTTTATATGATTTAATTCCAAGAGTAAAACTTAACTTGCCCTAAGGATTCAACTTTTGCACAGTTATATGAATGAGAGAATTTTTGGGAATAACATATCTGAACGTTATTCCCGAAAATTCTCTACCGTTAATAGAATCGGATTATTGAAGAAAATTCGTTACTTCTGTTGGTCCATAGTACCAAATTATCTCCAATCATCCAATGTCGCCGATACCCTTATAGCATTCACTAAGTAACATTCTATCCCTCTAATTCCTTAATTTAAGCGACTCACCTTACCATGCTGGGGTTATAATCGAGAAAGCTAATCCAGACAGCCATGCAACGGAAGACATGCAAACAAAGAGAGCCGATTAAAGGAGGTTCAATGCCATTCGCCCTTGGCCTCATTGAGCCAGTACTTACATGGATCGGTTGACCGTAAGCATTTCGTAGTCATTGTCGGGATTGAAGAACACGTTGTCTACGTAGTGTTGCCCAGCTGTTCCCGCTACCACAGTCGCCCGCCAGTCCCGGTCCAGTGCTAAGTTCCTGGAATACACGAGCCGATTTTTATTAGACTAGACAAGTATGGCTTTGAAATAAATTGCATCGATAATGAATAACTACCATAGCTATGATATTTTCCAGCAGTCATTGGTTTAAGTGGTCATCTTTAGCATTGTCAATGTTTTACAGATCTTTTGTAAAGTAATGCTTTTCGAGGCACATTAGAAGTTATGTTGTTATAATTTGGTTGCGTTGTACTGAAATAGTTTCGCTTATTAGGTTCTACTCATGAACCTTCTAAATGTTAGTTATTATTGTGTATTAAGAACAAGAACACTTACTTATAGAAGCCATTGTGGGCCGTAGTCTGGTAGATGGGCAGCCGAACTTTATGGAAACCAGATACTTCGAGCACTCGCCTGCCTCTATTGGCGTGAACGTAGTTGTAAGAGAAGTTGGAAACCACCTGCCTCAGCACCACTACAGCGTGGAACTGAGCGCGGTTGCGTGTCACGTAGTTGCGGAATAAAGTTACTTCTTGATAGGGTGAAGACTGCCGACCTGTACACGGAATGAAATAATTAAAGTCGGATAAATTATGGCTACATCAGAGTAATGTTAAAAATATTTAGTAACTTGTACATACATATTTACTTTTAGATTATCTAATATAGGTTGATTTAATTATCTTCATCAGATAAGTTGTAAAAATGTATTTCATAAAAATTCACAAAAAATACCAAATGGAAATAAAAAGCAAAGACATCAAGACATACCTTCGATGCCGAGTGCAGGCATGTGCTCGTTCTCAAGAAACAGGTTGTGGTGTATGTATCCTCGCAGCGAGGTGGCTGAGCCACGAGAGTCGGCGCGGACCCACAATCCACCAACGTTCCACCGTAACAGATTATTCTGTAAATTTAATTTTCATAAATTATTGAAGGCATCCAGACTTTGTATTTGTAACTCATACCTATGTTGCATTAATGTAAGACATATGCACAAAATTCGGGATTGAAAATATGGATCTTTTTATTTAAGAGATCTATTATATAATTACAGGCCTATGAGTTCCTATCTTTTTTAAATGCTAAACAAGACACAGTTACATATATTGTTCTCGCGGAGTAGAAACATGTTCATTTAGATTAATCTTACCCTAAACACCAAGGTCTGTGTATTCTGCACATCAAGACTGACAGCTGCCTGACAGGTGCTGAAATTTCCGTAGAGCTTGTGGCAGTTGCTGGCAAACTCGCTGCGAGAGATGGAGACGAGGGGATTGACCTCCCCCACTGAGCTGTACGAAATAGCACCCTGTCGATTGCGTAGAAACTCACTGGTCGATATGTTATGCTGCACGTCGCGGTCTGGAATCAGACAGGATGAGTTAATATCAAGCACGGTACAGAATGGAGAACAAATGTGTAATGAAGCCATACTCACTAAAGGCAATGGCCGATATGGGTAGCGTAACTACTTCTGCGATAAATCCATGCCCAGCTGAAGCCCCATTAGCGAACAGTTTCACACTAAGGCTAGCACCTTGAGTCCGGAACAGGCGTTTCTCATCAAGGGTACCGTGCTGCAGTTCTGCGATCATCGGCGCTGTCGCATTATAGATATCTCCGTCGTAAAGAGTAACGGAATCTCTTTGTCCATACTGCTTGGTGTGGTTGAACAAGTTGAATTGCAGGAATCTGAATCCAAATGGCTTCACGCGGAACATGCTTTTAAATATCTTAACACAGTTGACGGGGTTATTGTCGTACTTGTGATAAAGGATGACTCTCTCTTCTACTGTAATGACTTTGCTACTGTCACAGATATCGATCAATGAAAACATGTGATAAGGTAAATTGAGATCCTTTAAAGGTGTGAAACTAGACTCGTCGGCTTCGCGACCTTCTCCCGTGAGCGATATAGCATTGATACCTTCTCCCAGGACATCAGTGATTGAGTTGAACATCATGTTAATGGAATCAGTCGGTGAAACTAGATTTATACCGTGATGGGCACACTTGCTTATGTTCACGTTTTGTATGTGGGGGTTCTTGAATATCGCCTGAATGGCTGGTGACTTTTCGTTATGCAGAATTCCAGCCCCAGCGATCTGTACGTGCTCTAGAACACTCTCCACTCTCTTTAAAGTGTCGTGAGTGTGATGGTCGTGAACGCGATGCTCGTACACAGAGTATTCAAATTCTGGGTTAGCAAATCGTATACCACCCCAGTAATCGTGAGTGCGGTCGAGGTTCCTGTCGCCGCAATGGATGAAGATGAACTGTGAGTCCCATTTACACTCGTGTCGGTGCCCATAGAGCTGCCCGTTAAGGCGGATAGGACAATCTTCGTAACGACTCTCAGTTCCGACGCACTGCAGGGGCTCTGGCCAAGACCATATTCTAGATAGTGAGTTACTATGGTATTCTATTCTTCTGTCGAAAGCAAAGAAGATGTTGATCGAATCGAACCCGAGTTCCCGGCACACTACTTGAGCATTTCTCTCTGTGAATCTATTGTCGCACATCGGGACCCATTGCAATGTAGTCTTGTTATAATACTCCAAGAATCCTTCATTCCTTCTTTCAATTATGCCGTCGTTATATGAACAATTTCTGTCAGTGCAAAGCCGGATTGACTCGTGCACTTGTAGTGACTCCAATTGGCGTTTGTGTAACATGTGCCCGGAGGAATACTGACCAAGATCTCGTTTTGCTATTGAATTAAATTCTGTATTGTCCGACTGAGATATTGGTCTCATCGAAATCGGAAGTGCAGTATGTCCCCTGGCTCGTAATGTACCCAAAACCAAAATCCCAACGTTAGGTGGAAACTCTAAAATCACACCAGGATTAATAGTCAAAACAACATTAGGCATCACTGTTATGTCTGATACCACCACGTATGGAGCAATTCGACTCTCTATAGTCAAGTCTTCTGTCAGTCGTCCACCTAAGTTGTTCACGTCCATAGTATTCATTGGGCTGAACGAAACAGATAAACTTGAGTCGAAGGAATCCTCTAACAAAAACGGTAGGTAAGTAGCGATTGCGTAATTGTTCCAATCGTCGAAATCAAATATTTGATGTTTGATCACTAGCTCATTAGTACTACCCCACCAGTTTTCCTGTACGTCCAATCGGTTGTCTATTTTTGCTGTCTTAATACCTGCCATTAGAGTGAATTCCAGGTCATTGTTTCCGAACAAATTACGACTAACTTTGACCTTTTGTATACCTCTGAAGCCCACCACAAATGTTGGCTCCGCAATCTTAGACAATGCTCCTCTTGTATTGTGTGTTAATGGTTTGTTGTTCTTCACTCGATTATACACAAAAACTGCGTATACCAGTCCCATTATCTCGCTTTGGCTGTCTGTCATAAACTGCACCATGAATTGACCCACGTTCCGCTCAATTACGTTCCCGTCGATTTTCATCTTCTTTTCCATGCCCTGAATCGAAATTAGACCAGACTTACAACGATTGTCGTCAAACGTGTTCTTGGTTACGTTGACTTCGGCGAAATGGCCATCAATCACAAATGCGAAATTCTGATTACTGCGCCAAGTGTTATTCGTCATGTGGACAGAATGAGTAAAGTTCTCGTTGTATTGCCAAACGTAGGGAAGGCTTACTTCAAACCCTCCGAGCTTATTTCGCTCTATAGTGTTATCTTGGAGGTAGTAGTGATAGAGATTATTAGAGCTCCGTAGGTCTCGAGCGAAGTGGCGCAATCCTCTTCCATTGTCAGTTATGAGACTGTTGTTTATCATTATTGTTATTTCAGTGATATTGCTATCGTGGATATCCCAGAAAGGAGTACTAACATACACAGCTTCTTCGATGTTGTAAGCGATTTCACAGTTAAATATTTTTATACTTTCATTAGCTTTTCTAAAAAAGTGGTCTCCAACTTCGTTTAGATACCGATTGTAGTACAGAGATTTTATACCTTTCGTGTTCGTTTTTATCCTAGAGTTGACTACTTGCAATGTTGGGACAGCTCCTTTGACGATGCGGTTTTTCAGATTTTGCACTGGAGCAGAAACTGCGCTCACAACAAGTACAACTCCTCCTAAAGCTCTATTACCACTTTCATATTCTAAAACTATCCCAAAGCTAGTGCTAGTTGTCGGAAAGGTGCTCAGATCTCGATCTAGGCACCACTTGCTACTGGCTTCGCTAGTTTCCTGAGCATCGTATATACAAATACTTTCGGTCGAAAAATTATGAATTGGATTGAGGAGTTGAAGTCCAAGCACGTAGCCAGGATTACATCTAATATTGTAACGTTTAACTATCTCGTTTCCGTAGATCTTGGTAAATAGCAAGTGCCTTGATTCCCCGTTCATCAGGACAAGGTCAGTTTCATATTCTGGCATATTTATAGGTTTGTAATTAGTTTCATCGATGTTGAATCCAGGTTCCAAGTGAAACCAGCCAGCTATTTCTCTCTGCTGCAGTCCTGTCATATGTGGATCGTGTGAGATTCCAGCTATTTTATTGTTTTCTATTACGGAGCCATATACTTTGAGACCCAGTTGCTTAAAACTTATTCCGCTACCTTTGTTATTGCTAAATTCAGAACTTTTTACGATGTTGATGGCATCGGAGCCGTATAGATCTGAATAAATAATACCTAAACCATCGTGGTAATTATTAGCAATCTTCACACTTTCAAGGCTATGTCTTGAGAAATCTATTTGCAGAGCTGGCTTGAATGTATTTGACGCATAGTCAAGCAGACCAGCTTTTTCTATTGTAACATATTGTAAATCTGCACGGTCAGCGATCGGACTGAATCTCACTCCCGCCCAACTTGTCTCGTAGCATCGTAGCCCCACATCGTTCTCATGCGTACAAGAATTCTCAAAGTTTTCTACAGTTTCCGCTTTACATTTTGTGATGTCGTTGTCAAGTTCTGTGCACTCCACATTGGCCAAAATGATATCCTCAGTGATTCCTGCAGAAGGGATCTCATTAGGCTCTAAGAACCAGTCATCGGGGTTCAGGGCTAGTCCTAGTTGATGGCACACTACGGCTGCATTGATTATGCTCCAACGATAGTTACATATTGTTCCCCACTTATCATCTATCCGTACTTGCAATCGCCCTTCGTGTTGCGTCTTTCCACCAAGAAGCCTTATAGGGACAACCTGTTCTGTGTAAGCTACCGTCGTCGGCTCCATAGTTTCCGAATCCATCTCGTACATAACACTATCATTATTCATGATAATATCTTCCTTCAGCGTAAAAGTGATATCATTAGGACGCTTGCCTCGTGCCTCAATGCGTCCTGCGACCATCATCCCTATAGACGGGGGAAATCGTAGCGTCACTCCAGGCTGCAACACCAACTTGCCTCCTGGCCGAACATTGATATCTTTGTCCACGTCGTACTCTCCGGGTCGGAGTATTTCCACTCCATCCACTTCTCCACCCACCACATTAGTTCCAGGAGTGTTAAACAACGGCACAAACAAAGAATTATAATTTATCTGTGTTGCTCCAGGGTTGCTGCTGTGCAAAAGATAAGGCATGTACACTATTTTTGCCAAGTTGTATCTGTCTTTCCTGTGGAATAATCTATTGTACACTTTTTCCTCGTCACTGTGTCCTAGCCAATTATAAGTACAATTGAGCGTTTTACTCTGATCTTCGACATGTGATCCGATTTCATACTTCGCTTCAGGATTACTGATGATGTTGCGAAACACATCTATGTTGCTGGAGGACAACACTACTACGGCTGCAACTCTACTGCGAGGAGTCAGTCGTGATGAAATCCCATCTGCAGAATCAAAGGGCCCTTTGATCTTATTGTCTTTTAAAAAGTTTTTCGAGAACAATATGTACTGTAAATCACTGTAAGGCGACAGGCCCAAATTAACCACAAAAGGTCCTCGATTTCCAAAGAAAAAGTTGTGCTGAATGTGAAATGTGGCTGGTAGCACCTCAAATTCTTCCCAATGTCGCCCTTCCACTCTGTTTTGTATGAAGATGGATCCATACTCGCCCTGCTCAAAGTAGTTATACTCTATGCGACCAAGCACATTGAGAGCTGGCTGGATCTTCAGTGGCACCTTTTCGTTGAGGTAGAAGCGATTGTGTCCAATTTGCAGGTGTAGAAGTCCAGCAGGACTCGGACGCCAACACGTGCTCAGCTCGATGGCACTCTTATAGCTAGAGTTAAACCAATTTCCAGTGACATTAATCCAATTCTCACCACAGAAATTTCCATGAAGAATACCGACTTCTAAGTTTTTGAATATCTCTGAATACTCAACGGTGGTCGTTTGATTAGCAGGTTCATACTCTGTCTCCATACTGCTGTTAAGCCACACAGCTACTCCGTAACCCCTATTGGAGCTGATGATGCTTCGTGAAACATTCCTGTTGCCTCCGGTTACGGTGATGTTAATTCCGTCGCCCCTATTGAAAGATATCCTGCTCTCCGTAACGTTGACGTCTCCTGCCCCGCTCACTACATGCAATCCCGCGACGTGCTCATTATTCGAAATAGACGACCGATGTATATGCACTTGCGATCGGAGGTTCTCAATAGCTACGCCTCTGCCATTATTATCAGCTATTATGCTGTCAGTCACGTTTAAATCATAAGTCTTATCAAGTCCCGAAGTAAGGCGAAGGAATCCGGTGATATCAACTCTTGAGTGCGCGTGGAATCGTACGTACATCCGGTTTCTGGTGGAAATAACACTCTGGGGTCGCGTGTTATTCCTGATTAAGAATCTCAACAACAGCTTATCGTCAGCACTGAGGCCATCGTATACGAATAGCTCAGCTGAGTTGTTAACGTTAGTGGTCATCGTCAGGAAAGATAGCGTGAGGACCTGCTCCTGTCTCGCGTAGAACTTCTGGTGGCAATCACGTTCAGCATTTGAATAGCGCGACTGCTCTAGGGACATCACAACGGGGAAGGTCTGTCCGGGTGTTGAAGGTAGCGTGCACAAATCGAACACTTCACTGCGATCAAATCGCTCGTCTACGCGCACTTCATGCACCACTTGACGGATGCCATCGGCTCCATTGTCACGAATGAGGCAGTTTTCAACAGAAGCCATCCCGTACGAAGAATTCACGTAGATACCGTACCCGCGATTATTCACCAACGTGCAGTTAGCAAGTATAAGCGGAGCGTCTGGCTGCGTCACGTTCAGCGCATGAAACGCTGAATCTCGAACCTCAAGATGGCTCATACGCGGTGGCACACCTATAGTCTCGATAGCAGCTGAGGCCAAGTGGTTGCGGCCTAAGCCCGCGTTCAGCACACGGACGTGAGTCAGTTTAGACATGGACGTTGGCACGTAGAGAGTGTTATGCGCAGTGAGCACCCTCTCAAAGGCGGCTCTTTCGAAGCGTATTCCGCGCCAGTAGTGCGGTGAGGAAGCATCGTGGCGAGGCGAGCAGCGCAGCCCGAGGTCTGGATGGAAATCGCAGACACCAGCGCCCACTTGCCGCGAGCCCCACGCGCATCTGAACAGGTCCTCTTCGGCACCCGTGCACCTTGGTTCTTCCAGCAGCAGACGTGCGCGGCCTCCAGGCTCTCTGTCCATCCAACTGTAGAACTCGCCGCCTTGGAAGCCAAGTTGCCGACACGCTGTCTCCATGTCCTGCACCGTCCAACTGAAAATAAAGAAATTTTATTATTTAAATAAATTTTGATTAGGTAGATTAATAATATTTTTTTTAATTTTGATTTGAAACTGGCCTTTGAAAAGAAAGTTAAAATAAAATATTGATCATGATTTAAAACTAGAGATCCCGCCACATAAATTGGCAGTAGCCAAACTTGGAACTACATTTGACGTTTCCGCCATTGCGTGTTATTTTGTATGAAAGGTAAATTTAGTATTACCAGCGTTGTGTTTTTTGCCCACTCTTTGTAATTTTTATGTTTGTTAAGGGTGATTATAATAAATTGATTTCCGGAATTTCTTGTTAGTTCTTCTCCAAGCTAGGGTCTCCGCTGATCTAACCTCGGTAAAAAATATGTAAAGACAATGCTCAGTGCCATGTTTAAAATAGTTTTTTTAATTTATACTTAGATCATAAGATAACTTTCCAAGAGAGCTTGTGATATTTATAATTTTGAATATATTATGGCAGATGGATGGAGAATCTGAGATGCAAGAGTGGCTAAGAAGCAAAAATCTTTATTTTGAGGATAGCTGGACAAAGCCACTTTTTACCGTTTACCACGTTAGGCGATAGGGATCATAATTATTGTTAAGGAAAAACTGGCACACTGCTCACTTTCTTTGTAATCTTTATGTTTGTTAATTATAAAAATAATAATCTTTATTGTTGTTATACTTAGAACATAAGATAACATTCAAAGAGAGCTTGTGATAGGGCCTATTTTAAATAAACATATTTTGACTTTGATATATTAATTTGTTTTATTTGAGTTTATAGCTCTGCAACCAAAGACCGTTACAAATGAAACCTATAATGTATCGAGCCGTATGGCACAGTGAGTGCTAGTTTTGGCGTGTTTACTGGTAACACTGAATTACGCGACTGTGGCGACGCCCCCAACTGCCAATTTATATGGCGGGATCTCTATCAATACAAGAGTAAAAGTAAACAAACAGCAGTTGTAATTTATTTTAATGAAACTCAAGGTTCACCTTAATCTCAGACTTAAATAAAAACACCTAACTCTTTTCAAATACATATATCGTAACGACTCCCACTCCCAATGTTCGATTCTTGGATTAGAATATAGACGTGCTTCATAACAAGATAGAGACTTACTTGCGCGAGTTGGTGCAGACGGATCGCCAGTGGCCATGGTGCAGCACCTGCAGCCGCCCTGCCAGCGTCGAGGGTCCGTCCACCAGGCGAAGATCGCTCCTTCCGGAGTTAGTGCCACCAGCTGAAGCGGATGCCTCGCTAGACAGCTCGATCTCACGACCAGCTTCACCCTGGAATCACAATATACGCTCTTAGTGTTTATTAAATTAATGTAAATAAGTACAGAGATGGTTAGTTGACTGTGAGAAGGTGCTTGTTTGTTGTGATTCCATTTATATGGTAGGAAAGAATATCGACTACTTAATTATACTACACTTTAATCTTTTTCTTCTTTTATTTTTAAACAATCAACAAAAAATCGTGAAGTAGTGAATACCCTGCTAAAGATAGTTGTCATGGAATATAAGTACGTTATAAAACGTCTTTCATGACAGCAAACTTAGAAAACATCGCGAAAACATTTCTATTCCATCGTCATGCATGTAAACTATCGTCGTCTATTGTATTCAACGAAATGAATGAGAGCACACAGATCAGTTAGTACATATTAATTTATAATAAATCACATTTATTTTATCATTTGGGGATGGACAGAACCTTAAATAGTTAATAGCTAATAGAAAAGTAAATGATGAAGTGAGTGATAGTTGACCAAAAATTATATTTAAATACTCGGTTTAATATACAAAAAAATACTTTTCAGTAGATAACTAGAAAATGTTGAGTATTATTACACTAGAAATCAGCTCATTCAATTCAATACAAAGCAACAGATTCCATGGCATTGCGCCGACGCCTTTCCATATAAGTCTGCCCGATGTCTGCGCAGTGACGTAAACGCGTGCCGAAGAGCCGCTCTTGAACTTGAACAGCGCCATCTATTCGAACTTAAACGAGGCTCTATCTGTGGCTCTATTTTCTATCAAAACCGGTCCTAAGCACGATTACGCGGGTCCTTCTTGTTTATTACTTTTTTAAAGTGTTTTTATGTGATGGAATTCGTTTCTAGGGTTAATGGGAGATCGAATAGGAATAGTTCCACTACGTAGGGAGGTTTATAGTTCAAATATAACGGAAGGATGAAAAAGCAAACTAGAAAATGTAGTGACGAAAATAAGAGTATTTATTTATTTACCTATTGCACTAATTAGCTTTTGGCAAGTCACAACACAACCTACTTCAGAAAAACCGTACATTACGGTTCCTTTTGTTTTCTAAGCAATTGACTGTTAGAGAGGACTATAGGTGACGTCACGTGTAAGTAAAAAACGTCTCCGCGGCCTTAACGGCTGTGTCGGAGCATTCACCTACAATGACCTTCAATACTTCGGCAGCTCTTAAGACTTTGTTCCTTCCATAGTTTTAACATAATAAATTCTGTAGGTTTCAATTAATTATGATTTGGATTTTTAAAGGATTATTTAATATACTCTGATCGGAATGCTAAAAATGATCAAGGGGGATTAGTTTCCGAGGTCTGGTAATAATAGTATGTGAGTATTTTGAATGAATTGAAAAAGCACGAAAACATTCTTAACAGTTTTTATTAAGGATCAAGGAACATAATGGTTAAAATGCAGTCGGACGTTCCACAATCTTAATGACGACGTTTTTTCGTTTACAAGTTTTTTTTGTTACTTGGTGAAGAGGAAAGATTCATATATCACTTTCAAAGACAACAACACTTTGGAGACAATATCTCTACGGCCACCTTTGACCCTTTCAGAGTTGTGATAGCATTACTACAAAAATATGGTAGGTACGTAATAGTTTGCTAGCCGTAGTAATTTCCATTTACAGTCCTATAGACACACAAAAAGTAGCATATAAACTATCAAACTATGGGACAGCGAATTGATCAATTGATTGCTATAACTCGATAATGTTACTAACCAAACATGCGTAGGCGCATACCTCCACCTACTGTAAGCGTCCATCAATTAGTATTCCGACAGCAACTAGCTACTTGTAATAACGACAATTCTTTGAAGGACGGAAGGGACCCATGCTCGTATCGTTTTCATCAAATACTAAAATTCTCTTTTACCTTATACATTTAAGAGCACAATTCTGTGCGAACACAATTATCTCAACCTAATCCTCTGAAGGGAAACGAGTGCCATGATAAGCACACTCAATTGAAATATGAGGTTCTAAATCAATTGGACAATTCGTGCAAATATTATATTTTGTTTATTATTGAAACCATATTTTATGTAAGCCATTGTGTTGCATAATTAGTAACTATTCATTACGTAACTGAAAACCCTCTGAACAGACAGGATACATCCATTGGCTGCAGGTGTGTTGAGCAACACTTAACAAACGATTAATTTCTTTTAATTTCGGTGTGATGCGTTACGATGTTGACCGATTGTTTTAGCGGTTGCTCCATGGAACAAAAGACTTCCCGGAATCGATCACCGCCAATGACAAATCATGAGAAAGTGGCCCACATCGAAGACTAAAGATTAACGAACATTATAAGGTATGGATCAGTTATAATTCATGTGGTTAAGAAGCTCCTTTTGTGTCTAATCGCAATACCACAACGAAAGTGCTGAACAAGTAGATTGGTATATAATAATTATAAACCTACTTGCCCTAGTTTCTCTACAGTATGTACTCGTATTATGGTAAAAAGAATTAAATGCAATGAGAGGCAGTATTACGCGATAGTAAATAACAAAAACTTGAATGGAAACCGTGGTTCCCGCGCATGCAGGCAAAGAATGCTAGCAATGGCAGTTGCATTTTAGCTGATTTCAAAGCTACGTTTATATCAAGCTCTCACACAAAATGATGATCAAGCATGTTTAAATGTCTATAACACAGCTATTTATAGTGTATATCATACCTGTTAAAATTAATATAGAATGCATAAAATGAGTTCATAAATAATCTGTTTATAAACATTTTGCACCGTTGCATTTAGTACGTAGATATTTTCGATTCAAGCGATACACAATAAATGGCCAACAAGCATGCTAAAAAACATGCCAAACATGCATTCCTTACATAGCGTTTTATAATATTATTGTCAATACTTGTGGGTTTTTTAATTCACACATGCATCTCTTTTGGATATAGCACAAAACTTCCATCTGAAACATCACTTGAAAAGTTAAGTACATGTTCTAACGACGACAATTTACGATAACTCGTAAGTGCAATATGTTGCTCGTACAAATTATCTCATTCGTGCCATTAATGCCTTAATTACAATAGAAATCGCAGCATTTATGAGAAGACTCCAAAGGAAAGTGTTGGCAGGTGACAAAGAACGAAACAGAGATGGCGGTACAAGGTGAGCGACCTGAACCTGCGACTACTTGGTGACGCGACGCGCTCTCATTGCGTTGGCCACTGAAAAGCGTGACTTATTGGGAAGATGGCGACCCCACAATGGCAGGAGAAAGACACTGTTAGCAGAAACGAGGACAACGATTCGCTCTAGCTCCCCCATTATAATGGAAAACAAATCATTTGCTTAAATAGAGTAAACAGAGACAACGGTATTGAATTTCGGCAAAAAGTAGTCGGTGTTCAGTCTTCAATTGACGCCTATTTTAGAGAGATAATTAAAATTGAGTAAAAGTCCAACGTTGTCACAATACGCTGAAGATGCACTGATAGTATGTTTTATTATTAACTATAGTTTAAATAGTAAATTTTTTATGCGTATGCCACATAAGGTCTAAAGTAAGTAAAAAAGCAGAAAGTAGATTTTCAAGAATCCTACTTGATGGCACCTGCTAGTGTTGAAACTCTCTTTTACAGTGTATATGCCCATGAATCTTACTTTGTTCTAATAGTAGATGGAATTATATAAAGCACGCGCCGGTGCCGATGTCGTCTCGCTGCAAGGCGCATCTGATAGCGCAGCCACTGACCTCTGCGGCGCACGACTCGGGCTCCGCACCGATAAACCACGGCACTGACATTGTATATAGCTCTTATGTACTTAGAATTTCACGTAATTGGCTTCAAACTATGAAAATTAATAAGGAAACACGCCCCAAAACACATTACCATTTGTTTATAAAACACAACCATTAAGATACGATTCCTTAAAATACCTTTATATTGATAACCGACTAGCCATCGAACTCCTGACAGGTATTAGGTACGACTTAAATACTTTTAATAAGAGATATCACCATAATGTTTATATGTTCTTCTTAGCGATTCATCCATAAAAGCTAAGCCATAAGCCCAGCTAATAGCGCATAAGACAGTACTCAAATGCACAAGGAGGCCATTAAGGTGCGAGTGGGTGTCTTGCACTGAGTGCATTTCGTTGTGCAATGGCGCCCTAACCCGCCGATGACCTAATTACATCTGAAGACACTCCACTCCAGCTGCCTTTCTCTTACCAGCTTCCTGTTACGTTCTATTTGAATACTCATATGATTTCTTATACTGTAGCAGTGTTTTTAAATAGCTACAATACTCTTGTCTTGCCCTGCAGTTCCTGTGTTGCAATTATACGGTCAGGTGATCTAATGGATTATGAATAAGCTGTTAAAAATTGGTACCAAATGTTTGACAAAAACGTCGATGTTAGTTTTAAAATAGATTGTTGTAAAAGTTATTGATAGAAAGATTAAGTTAATATTGATTTCATGACCTAAAAGAAACGGCTTGCACGCATAACATGTTCAGATCTGGAAGAGTGATAAAGATTTACGTTTGCATGCTTATATGGCATAAGACGTCGCCGTTGACCTACTCAAGCGCCGCACTAAGATCTATAACGCACATGAGCTTAAGTTGTACTAAAGCAAGATCACATAAAAAGTACCCATAAGCGACCAGTATGTACGAGAAGGTTTATAGATGACAATAAAACTTAAGTATTTTGCCAGGATATTAAGCCCTGTTTATCGGGAATCACGCAAAGTGTGTAACCCTTATGTGAGATAGTAAGTAACCACACAGTCTTACTGATTCTACTTGCATCACATGTCATGAGGTGACACATGTTGATAAGCCAAGAGATGTCAAATCTTAAATTGCTACTGACCCAGTGCATTGACTCACTCTATGATGACTCAGAGCGCAAATACCGCTACGACATTATTTTCCCTTTCATCACACATTTAATAAGTGAGCAAATACCATAGTTACTATATTAGACGATGTAGATAATCACTGTTTGTATATAGTTCGGTTATTCACGTTATTTCAATTAATTGCGATTTCTCCAAACTACAAAGAATGAGCTAAAGTTGTGAACTAATTAGATTAATCTTACCTGTGAAATAATTATTTTACTACAACTTATTCGGCTTACAATACTTTAATGAGTCTGTAAACGAGCAGAGTCTATCATAATTTAAAAAAGAACTAGAACACTCGTAGACTGAAACCTAATAGTGTCCCAGTGTCCCTAACACCGTCTTAACAAGCGGATAATATCGTTAAAACTAAACTTAATTTGTAGGTTAATCTTAAGAAAGCTGCTGACTCATGCAGGGAAAGAGAAACGCAGCAGCTGGCAGCAGCTACGGACGTCGTAATCAAGGATAATGATTCATTCCAGAGACACTCAGCGTGTGTCATTGAATAATCTCATTACTGATAGTGTGATAAGCCTGTTTTTTCGTCATAGTATCAACTATGCGTACTACGATGTTTTGCTTTTGGCATTGAATAGTTACTTCTACTTATGCACCTGAATTAGTATTAGCCTATAAAATAGGATCTTTTGTTCATTCTAGTACGTATATTTATTTGATTATTCAGGTTTATCATCACCTATTAAAGTTTATAATTTCTGCATTATAACAGGAAACATTTATTAATGAAAGTTAGCAATAAAATAACGCAATAAACAACGGTAAATAAACTCCAGTAGGTAATATGTACGACATACAAATAGTAATTATCGCCGTATTTATCGATCTAAGTAATGTAATCGACTAGACTATAAGCCTACGCGTACAAATAACAAAGAAACAGTGCACATTGGCAACGAGTCAGCAGCATAACTAACATAGCTAACACCTACTGAACCAGTTTGTTTCCCGTAAAAGGCTAGTTCAGAGACGCGCTGATTCATTTCACTAGGTTTTAGTTGTCAGTGTATGAAACGAAAAAGTGTAAGCATATTTGTGGCATTAAAGAGGTATAGATTATTGGATAGAGACACAGATTTCCAAAGATCCGGGGGTCAATTTCATTCGTAAGGAGTTTAAGTTGTAATAATGATCATTATATATTGTACGAAATTACTCTTAGCCGCTTACTCTTACGACATTCTTTTAACAATGAGAAATAGCTAGTAACATTGTATTCAAGTCACAAACAAACACGGGCCTAATCTTGTAGTTTATGATATTAATCAGTTTATTATGTTCACAACACGTTCCCTTTTTAGTGAAAAAGCATAAAGAATGAGCGCGTTCCGTTAACAAAGGGTAAACAATAAAAAACTATGAGGACTACTTGCCCAACCACCCCTAACGAAATGGAAAGCGTGAGTTCTCACAACTATACGTAATTCTACACGCATTCCCAAGCAACGTTATTCCATTCACACGCTAATCACTGATGCCGATACTATATAAATTGATTTCTACGATGAAAGAAATTTTATAGTATATTTCAATCGGTACACATATGATAAGTATACCAATCTTAATTCTCGTGCTTTAAGGCAAATTTGCGGAGTAATCAATCGGTATATGATCGAATTGAATTTTCTTTTCGTAAGATAGTTATCCAACGATTTATTATTTCACTTTGATTAATCGAAATTGCTTATTGTAGCTGATATAAAAAACATAATAACATAAAAAAAGTGTATGTGTGACCCAAAAGTCCTAATAAACCTTTACCCTTCTCTTTGGTTGTTTGGCTTATTGCGAATTGTAGTGAAGGTCTCCATTAATAACCACCTGTTTCTGTTGATTTAACAGGTGCATGTATTTGGGAACAGGTTGTTTTTGATATGTGTATTTTAAGAGAACTTCGTTAAGGTCAGGAAAGTAGCATTGAAAAGACTATCTATCCCATTGGGACTTGGATGCATGAATTACTACCATGTATCCAAAGTATAAAATTATAAATAACGATATTAACATATAGTTTTATAATTGCATTATTGTCTTATAACATTGACAACCAAAATATGATTTAAAACTTCTTAGTTTCTGTGTACAGTTATAAAGTTATAAATCTTTAAGGTGAGTTCAAGAGTGCACACATCATAAAACAAACCTAGGCCCTTTGGTTGGTGCGTAGTTGCTCGCTTTATGGTGTCAGTAGGGCAGCGTGATAAGCGCCCATTATCAGCCCTATGTGACGGCCACTGGGTTGCCAGGTAAAGATGGTTCCCCTCGATCATGGGTAAAGGGAACTCTACAAAAATCATGAATATCCGCGACATACTTTAATTCTTATGCGTTTTTCGTAATTTGGATTTGATAACTAAAGCGATCGATTATGTGTTGTGAAGTAAGTATTATGTAAATTAGGTGAAATATTTGATGTATAAGGTGAATTATGCAAAGCATAACATCACGAATGCGATGTTATGCACTTCGCTTCGTGATTCGTAAAGACTACAAAGTACGAGTACACTAGAGAATTATTTGAAACTTTTTGTCAGTTGCACCTCTTTATTCAGATTAGTCTTTTATTTCATTATATTGATAAGCTAAATAAAATACCTTATTTATTTTGCTTTGGAATAAGAATACGACTATAGAAATAAAACATTGATTAAATAAACAATGAAAATATTGTTGACATGAAGTTTCTGTAATACGACTCTATGAATGTACAATGAAAATTTAAAACCCTTTCGTGCCGTCAAAAACTATAACCCTAATTGTTGGCAACACCGTGACGTAAAGAAGGGCGTCCACCTGAGCCCTCAACCGAGCAAGCAGGGAGTACACTGACCCTCCGTCACACCCAAATATCAAATAACTTAAACGCAGTAAGGGAAACTCGAGTCAGAACCTTGGGTACTGGATTCAATTTCGGTACAACTAAGCATTTACTTATGAATGTATGAATTATATTTCTGTAGGTAGGTAAGGTCTACTTAAATTTCAAGCCTTACTTAACATTCTATATTAAAAAAATAAGAACATTCCATTTCGAATACATGTTAACTATTGGATTCAGATGTATATTTTTAGAATTGACACAATATATTTATGTGTCATCAGAAATTTCCTAAAACGTGCGTCTATCGAACCAAATCGATTCATCCAAGTAAGCAATCCAAATCGTCGAGATTTAACTGCGTCATTATTATTGATAATACAGACGTTGATACCATAATTGACTTGATGTTGTACATTCTACAAAAGTCATGAATGTCCACCTGGGACACAGCAACCCTGCTACAAAGCCTGACGTGCCATGCATCTATATGAAGTGCTTAGCATTCAATAGAAGGAATGACTGTAAGGCGATCTTGGAACAAGGTGTTTTTCGTTTAAATTGAATGAAGACATAAATGAATCAAGACACTGGTATACGCACGTCATGCTACCTCTTTTGGTAGTAACGTCAAGGAGACACCTTGAGCATCACTTTTGGGTTTGAGAACATATGAAATAATGTTGAATAAATTATACCAAAACAAACGTAGTAGTTACTAAAATTAATGCCAAACTCTCTATTTTTGTGTATAGTCACATCAGCTTTTTTGGAGCTTGTACAACAGAATGTCCCAATAGACGGTTAGTAACAATTTTCGGTGATATAAAGGACCATAGTACACTTAATTTCTGGTACAGCCATTAGTCTCTCTTTCGAATGATAACCTAATGGCCAAACAGCCGATTCAGTTCCAACGTAATATAACCATGGTTGTTCAAATGAGCATATTAGGTAGGGGTCACGGTGTATGCCCCATTCATCGTCAGATGGCTTCCCCTGACCCTTGGCCCACTGGAGCGTCCTTCCGCTCGGTCTATGGTCACCGGAACTGGTATTATATCAGACTACATAACTATACATTCACGTGTAGTGTAAATAATGAGGGGTGTATTTGGGTGAAACATATTTTGACATGTCGTAAATATGGCGTGTTACCTGCTATCGTAGAGTATAGAACGTAATGTTTATGTTCTGTTATAGTATAGTCATTATTTTTTTGTTCCGTTCAATTTACAATGCGATTAGAATTAATTCTATCCGATATATGTTTTTTTGTTTGATATGCTACCCTAGTAACGTTAAATAAAAAAATGCAATCATATTTCAACAACACAACAATTTAAAGCTTAGTTTAGATCTGACCCAAATCTTAAACAAGAAGGAAGTTAAGGACTTAAAAAGTTAACAACGTAATAATCATGCAACTATGAACTTTAATCACATTAAGTGCACTCGTTACCCTACAAAGATTGTCAAAAGAAGCGCTAGTTGTGATTCATTAACTCTAACCGAACTCACTTAAATAAATCATCTAATTATCTTTAATAGGCTTAAGAAATTACGGCTGGTGACTAATTCATTACATTTCACAATCATTTTACAAATGAGATTGTTATGAGAACCTGTATACGACTATTCTTAACTTCTTTTACATATAAGACATATTAGTAGTGTGAATCTAGAGCACTACTACAGCATTGCATCAGCCTGGATTATGTTAGTGCGACATTGACCCGTGCAGACCAACTGTGAAACAAGTATTCACTGTACGCACTGCGGATATCTTTGCCTTGGCAAATTGAGATATATAAAGGTGCTTAGAACACAACTGTGTTGACCCATCCATAGAAGCATATAGTTATATAGTTCCAGTTTTAATAATATAGACGAAACGCTATAAGACAAAGAACTTTAGATTAACACCAAGACGAACTAAATTATATTCTGTTCTATTTCCATCCTAAATCAGCACTAGAGGTAATTATAGCTATAAGGAAATACTCGTATATCAACTTAATAGTAATCAAGGTAGGTGATACGGGCTAGAAAAATTAGAACTCGTAACCTCAGCCAACGCGTTATCTGAAACCAACCACTATCTATCAGAGTGGGGAATGATATCTCACTCGATTCGATATCAAGTCCCGAGATAGCTACGGCACACGTGGCGCTGAATAAATACATTGCCACATAGCTGTTGTTTTAAAAACTGAAGCCTTGGAGTTCGCAAAGGTACATGCATACTGATGTTTTATCTCTTGATATGGATAAAACCTCGCCGACATAATAATATCCTAAAAATAGTAAGTAGGTTGAGGAGGGATAGTGATAGCTTGCTATACCTTAACTCATTAGATTAAATTTCCCCCTAGTCGGTGGTTTTTGGTTGTTAAAAAGGATTGAATGCCCGATGCAAATTCACATCTTCTTGATGAGTAATATCAAACTAGAAAAGAGTATCGAATTCTAAGTCACGGCTATTGATCTCAAAATTGACGGAAAAGAAACTGTCAATTACTACTAAGTACTTTCACGTAAAATCTAAAAAGAATCACTTGATGCCTGACACTGAAATTACCATTAAATAGAAGACGGACCATGGCAAGAAAGTTCTACTTTTCTTTAAACCAAATTACCTTAAACGGTTGGACATTTCCGAAGCACGTTCGC
This sequence comes from Leucoptera coffeella, assembly GCA_030578115.1. Classification (NCBI taxonomy): domain Eukaryota; kingdom Metazoa; phylum Arthropoda; class Insecta; order Lepidoptera; family Lyonetiidae; genus Leucoptera; species Leucoptera coffeella. The sequence goes on from JAMBLF010001550.1 coordinate 42,074, forward strand.
AATTGTCTGACCTACATTACTTCGCCAATTTGCAAACGACTGAGTAAAGAAGATAAAGTGACAGTTAGCTTAAACATAATCAACAACATTACATTAAAATTATGTAGCTTTTTTACATTTATGTGGCATCATGTCTATTAAATACATAAACATGTAAGTTTTTAAATCCTTCACGGGATGGTCAGAATGTGCTGTCATATGGAACATTGGTGATAGGTTCCTAGCTTAACGTTCAATAGATTCCATTAACCCATAGTCATTTAGTCTTGCAACTTGCCAAGATTAACGGAAGCTAATTAATCCTCTTTTTACGTCTTAGACTAACACGGGACTTATTGGGTTATAAAATAATAGTTTAAACAAGTTATAAATGGTGAATTATATTATTAACTTCAATTTGTATTCAGTAGTTTGCCTATAAAAAATGTCATAAATATCACCCAATGTTATTTCTCGAGAGGGCAACAAAATTACATACAATTAAAAGTCCTGCCTGAAAAATATTATAGCCCGAGTTTTAGTCCACTCTATCCGTTCGCCTAATCACTATACCAATTCTTATATCTGTGACCTAATAGTCTACCATACATTTAAAATATTCATCGGGATGAAACAGAGCCCAAGAAGCCTCATAGAGTTCATTTTTTATTGACTTAGGACGCTTGTTATCGTTTATTTTGTTTATCCTTGCTACACAGAAAACAGGTTTAGCTTTGTGTGTGAGTGGAAGCAACTTTGATCCGATATTAATATGTGGTTAAGTCCTTTATAAAAAAGTAACTTAGCACAGAGGATATACAATGACAACTTACAAGGTTATTAGGAAATTCTTACATCGTTATTACTTATAACAATTTAACGTGGGTCCTAAGTGTCAGAATAAATTATGTGAAAAAAAAGTCTGAGATAATTAATTGTTTTTAACTACGTACATGCTTTCAAATTAGGAATTGCTTAGTTACCTAATTATGAAATGATAGAAATTACACAGGCATTCATTCTACGATACATCGAACTCAGCATTACACCAAATGATCGAAAACGATACATTGTTTACACCGCACCGGCCGGAATCGAACCTGCTTACGACGAAAACAATCTTTGACTGTACCATCAAGTTACAGAGTTTCTTAACCCTTCATTGTATACTTCACTCTGGGATAGAAATAAGACAAAGAGTTCCCATAGGACTAGTGCCTGCTATTTAAATAGACCAAAAATATAATCAACTCACCACAGCTCTCAATCTCCCTTTGACGGTGATGCCCACCATGGGCGCAAAGAGCACCTTTACTCCAGGTTCTATCACCAACTCTGCCTCACTCTCCACCAACAAGTCATCCCTAAGCACGTAGGGGCTGCCATCCCTTCGCCACACCGTAGTCCCCCCGGCCAGCACTCCCCCCTGAAGCTCCGTAGGGGACTCCTGCCCCAAACTAGAAGCGAACAAGGGCAGGAGGATCAACAAAGTCCTCCACTTGTGTTTCGTGTCGCCGAACTCACTGTATCTCTTTTGTAAAGCCATTGCACCGAATGCATCACATAACTGTAAACACTGCACAATAACACTATATATGTCCTAGGACGAACATGGCTGTGTAGCCAGGGCTATTTCGAAGGCACTTTCGGTGATGATTTTGAAATTAGGGATGGTTTTCTTTAGCCGATGTTATAGTACACAAAGGCTGATGTGGGCGCCGTCCGTTGCCAGACGACCGTTGCAACAAGCGGTCGGGCGAGTTTTCCCCTCTCACCTGTACCTCTCGCACCTCCTAGAAAGAGAGGGCGGCGGACGTCTCGCTCGGAGGGCCGCGTCACTCCTTGACAACCTCATTCGCTTGTTTTTATCGGTTGTCACGCACAAAATACGATCTGCGCAGCAGGAAGACTCAAAAAAAACCAAGTCAATTTACTTAATTAATATTTATTACAAACTAAATCTTAATTCTAAACTACACTAGTGATTCCGTTCGAAGTGGGAACAAGAATGAATAATCGTGAGAATAAAAATATGAGCTGACATAAAAATCGGCGGTCGAAGTAGATCGAAAATGTGACGAGGATTCCGTGTAATAATAATCGTTAGCGGTCCATGAGGTGTGAGCAACATTGTAGATGGTGGGATTATGTGAGCAACTTTGTAGATGGTCGGATTATGTAAGTCCTCCACCCCCAGATCAGCAACTATTCATTTTCAAATGGAAAGATGCTGGCGTGTTTCTTGTTAGTTTTAGCGGTTCTATTCGATCATGTATGTTGGTGATACTCAATTGAGGTGTTCGTAGTAGACATTTGTTCGGTATCTTTGCTAGGTAAGTTCCTTCGACTTGGGTATGTGATTGTTTTTCGCAATATGTTTGGATCTTGGTGGTTTTCGGAAAGCTGATTACGTATGTCCTGTCGTCTAGTTGTTCCATTGCTTCTTTTGATTAGCTATTTTATTATATTATTTGATTAGATTGATTGGTGCGTGATGATTTCATGGAAGCAATCATGATCTGTGCGAATCTGCTGCTGTGTGGTTTCTGAGCAGAGAAAGTGTTCTTCTATCTTCGGGCATTCCTCCTGGATATACACAAATGAGTCCTTGGCTGTGGCTATTAAAGGATGGGGAGGAATAAGGATTTGGTTTTGTTTGTTAGGGGCAATGGCTATGCGGTAAAGGGTGTATATAGTGGGTGAAATTATTGGTACTTTGAAAATTATAACTACTTGCTTATCTATATAAAAATATCCTGACTTAATAATATCATAATACTTCCTAAGTTCTATATCAAGAACACGATCGTTCCCGTATAGGTTTTTCATCTTAATTAACATTTTCCTAAGGGTACTTAAATCTATCATCGAATGATGAGAACTCTGAAAGCGTATAAAAACTAAATTGTTTTCTAATCTTAATAATTCATTAAATAATTCATTTATATTTTCACTAATCACTGTCATTACTTGAGAAAATCTAGCATATCTTAATATATCATTAGAAATAGTTAAATTCATTGACTTACTAAGCTTACGTTGATTTTTAATAATATCCGATAGTATTCTATTATGTTCTAGCATTAAATCTTTATTTAAACTTATATGACTAACTTATGTCGGCGATTCTGACGCGATGCAGAATCACTCAACGACTTTAATAATATCCGATATGGTATCTAAACTTATCCTACTTCTATCAACTAACTTATGTCGGCGATTCTGACGCGATGCAGAATCACTCAACGACTTACTACTAGGACGAAAAATTATGAACTATTTTATAAAACTTAAAGGATAGGATAGGATAGGATTAATAGCACACAATACAATGAATCGATTTGAGTACTCACAGTATCATGCCGCTACCTGCTACCGCTACCACTTGGTTTTCTTGGCGTATCGATTGTTGGATACTATCTTCCTGTCTGCTTGCTCGTAGTTCGGATATTCGTTTCGGGACTTGAAAGTCACCCGGCGTGAGAACGCGATCGCGGGATCTTCCGGAAATCTTGACACGTTCGCGAACCGTACCGCAAATATCCTACCGACTGCGCCAAATACGATCTGCGCAGCAGGAAGACTCAAAAAAAACCAAGTCAATTTACTTAATTAATATTTATTACAAACTAAATCTTAATTCTAAACTACACTAGTGATTCCGTTCGAAGTGGGAACAAGAATGAATAATCGTGAGAATAAAAATATGAGCTGACATAAAAATCGGCGGTCGAAGTAGATCGAAAATGTGACGAGGATTCCGTGTAATAATAATCGTTAGCGGTCCATGAGGTGTGAGCAACATTGTAGATGGTGGGATTATGTGAGCAACTTTGTAGATGGTCGGATTATGTAAGTCACACGCGTCATACAATGTTTTATAAGCCGCTGAAGTTATTGTTTTGAAGTCAATTTGTTTTGAAATAATTAGAGCAAGTTTGTTGATGTAAAAATAATTTTAATAATTATTTACTGATTTTTAGAAATGCTTTTCCAAGGGGAAACGCCGTACCGTTAATTCAAGTGCTAACTAAACCAGCGCTGTTTATTTCATTAAAAAACCTTTTTACAATGGGGTTTTTATCCTTCATTTATTCTATATTCTCGTGCTTTTGTTTACACATATTTCCCGAACTAGAAGGATGTCATTCTTCTGAGAATATCAGAAAAGTCTTAAGTTTTATTACTAAGTCTGCTCTGACCTGGAATCGATCCCGAAACCTCACGATTAACATTCAAGTAACTGTTCGTTTTCATCTCAGTTACTAGGAGGTGATTATGGACATTTGAATAATATCCATTGTTAAAGAATTCTATGAGAGTCTGAAAAGGAAATAGAATGGTACCTACCTGCTCTTCTACCCTGCTAAACATAGGAGACCATTAAGACTAAAGGACGATAATATCTATTAGGCGATGGACTAGTTACGAGTCATATTTATATCAATGCCACCATAATTACTGAGGAGATATAATATTCATAATAAGTATTATGCTTGAGATATAATATTTATTACTATTGAAGGATGTTCGTAGTTACGTAAGTATATTGTGAAACATACATACATGATTGTATGTATATTATGTTGAAGAATAACATGAAGTACTTCCTTACTTTGTTGTAATGCATCTTGGCAATTTATTTCAAGTTCTCATAATAATATTATTATGATTGAATTTAATGCGAAGTTGGCGTACCGTATCGCTACGCATGTCGCATTCCATTGCGGAAGCACTTTGAGACAACAGTGAGATGACAGGAGTGTAACTAGAGATGGATCTCAACGTAGAAATCAATCTTTAAACTACGCACTTTCAACCGCTAGATGTCATTCTGTACGGTATGGTATGCTATTCATTGAATATTTATATACGATGTTCGATGATCTTTATACATATTAACATATGCTTTATATTCATATTCCATACAGGATTGACAGAACTTTGACTGTAATTTATATATACTAAAGTGTGACCAATTTATAAGCCAAAAGGGTATTGAGCATAACTAAAAACTGTTACGTCACCCGATCAATATTAGACACCTCTTTCAATAATATTTTGAAAATAAATACAGACAAAAAGAATTTTGTTACTTTAATAAGATATCACTTATTATAGACGTTCAAGTTCTATTTTATTGTAGTTATATACCAACCCACCTTGAGCTCATCGCGTATAAGGCCTGTGCATAAATTCTGTAGGCATTTAATTTTATGTTTAACACTGTCGAAAAACTATTTGGCTTAATTAGCCTATTGTTGTACTTATGTCAGTGAAGCGAAATTGATAGATTTGCCAGTATCAGAAAAAATAATATCCGGTATCTGTGCTTACACTTTATGGATGTAGATTGTGTTATTTTACCGACAAATCTTTAGTTCTTATATTTGTAGACTACGAATATTAACCCAAGGCGGTGAGTGCCTATATAATCGAAACGTTTATAACTCATACATTTTGATATCTATGTAGGTTAGAGTAAATGTAATGTTTGCAGTGTAAACGAATCAATTAATCTAAGTTATTGTCTGCGCTGGGTAATGAACCCGCGAAAGAGTTATAAAGCACCTTTCGTTCGATAACTAGGCCGGTCGCTCACCTTCGCGTGCGAAAAAACTACTTACATTCAGGGACAAAAAATCTGCACAGAGAGCCTAAAATTAGAACGAATGTATTGAACGAATAGGTAATACTATGAATTATTTTCAGGGGATTCACATTTCTAATCTTATAATGGATGTTAATCTATTTGTCAGTTTTGTTAAAAAAAACGTTGCATGAACTTCAGTACATAAAATTAAAAAGCATGAATTCTTAAAAAAGAATATCGCATTAGTTTTTTTAATCTCAATGGATTCAAATAATAAAGAATTCTTTTTAAATATTTACGTCTTGTTAATGGCATTATTGTCGTAACGTGAGTTTGATTGAATGTCTAAAAAGTGAACGAAATAGAGATCGCGCCACATAAATTGGCAGTTGGAGGCGTCGCCACAGTCGCGTAATTCAGTGTTACCAGTAAACACGCCAAAACTAGCACTCACTGTGCCATACGGCTCGATACATTATAGGTTTCATTTGTAACGGTCTTTGGTTGCAGAGCTATAAACTCACATAAAACAAATTAATGTATCAAAGTCAAAATATGTTTATTTAAAATAGGCCCTATCACAAGCTCTGTTTGAATGTTATCTTATGATCTAAGTATAAATTAAAAAAACTATTTCAAACATGGCACTGAGCATTGCCTTCACATATTTTTTACCGAGGTTAGGTCAGTGGAAACCCTAGCTTGGAGAAGAAATAACAAATTTATATTTATTTTTTATTTACTTATCCGTCAAAGGCAAACACAGTCTTAACTGAATTAATTATTTTCAAAAAAATTCGGCCATTTATGTTCTAAATAAATATCTCTAAACAAATATCTGAGGGCAGTAGCAATAATATATGCATCCATATTGAAGAGCCAGAATAATTCTCTGGCGAAGGAAGTTACCAGACGTTTGACTTGTCACCAAGAGCAACAGAGTCCCCGAGACTTCTTATTGGCCAAACGAGGAAGCTGCGCCAGGGCCTGCGCGTCAGCTCAAACTTCCCTATAAAAATATTGTTTTGTATTTTACTTTTTTTAATAGATTTTATGTAAATATTTTTCTTTATCGGATGTGTATATATGAAGTGTAAATGTGTGGTACAATATTTGGATTTTTATAAGGTATTTTATTTTCTATTTTTAATTAATATTAAGCCTAGCTTAAGTTATATGGATATTTGTGTACATATTTATTATTTGGGTGTTTATATTTAGATGTCTCACTTTTCGGACGGCGCGAGTTGTTCGGAGGGTTCAGAGCAATGCCACTTTTGCAGTCAACCTCGTTATTTCAAGGGCAAAAGGGGATTAAACATACACATAGGTCGTGTTCATAAGAACAACACATTTGAAAATGGCAATTCGGAACCAAAATTCAAAAATACAAAACCAATAGTAAAAAGAATACCAAGGGGGGCCAGAGTCTCTGTGGCTCGGGCCCTCACTAAAGTGATAGACGACGTTGACTACAATGATTTCAAGAGCTGGAAATCATTATTCATTTTTTCATATTCAACTCTCCACGCATCGAAATCATGTAATAATCAATCCCTCACATCAACCATTAAGGAAAATTGTTCACATCCAATCACTGTAGATACTTCATTACACTATTCACACAAAAACAGCTCTTTTAACATCAACAAAAAAATAGAATCAAAACTTTCTGATGGAGATGTTAAAGGGGCTGCTTAGCTCTTGTTTTCTAGTGATGCTTTGGCTCCGGATAACTCTGATACCTTGGATAGCTTGCGGGCGAAGCATCCACCTTCGAGAGGGACCTCGACATTGCCCGATGCACCGGACTCTGGGCCTCACTCTTTTGAGGCGACGGCAGAGGAGACGCTGGCCGCGGTCATGTCCTTCAAGAATGGCTCTGCTGGTGGCATCGACGGTCTTACCCCTCAGCACCTGAAGGATCTGATGGGTGAGATCATGGGTGAGACTGGTAGGTCATTGTTGTTGGCTTTGACGCGTCTGGTTAATCTGATGCTGTCGGGTAAAGTGTGTGAGGCCATTTTAAATGTATTATATGGTGCTAATCTTTGCGCGCTGAGGAAGAAGGATGGTGGCATAAGGCCTATTGCGGTAGGAAGCACCATTCGGCGCTTGGTTTCCAATATCTGCTGCCAGCGCATCTTGCCCCTTGTGCAGCCCATTTTTCAGCCAATTCAGATGGGTTTCGGCACGAGGGGGGGGCTGTGAGGCCGCCGTCCATTCAGCGCCCACTTTCCTGGAAAGTGACGTCGGCGAGGTTTTGCTCAAGGTGGATGTACGGAATGCCTTTAATTCTGTTGACAGGGCAGCCTTGTTGACAGAAATACGAGAAAAAATACCTCTGGCATATAGTTATCTTTGGCAATGTTATAGTAAATCTTCAAAATTAATATACAAGCAAAATTTTTAGATTCAAGTGTTGGATGTCAACAAGGCGACCCCTTGGGACCAGCCATTTTCAGTCTCGCGATACAGCCACATATTGAAGCTATATCTTCAGGGTTCAATGTATGGTATCTCGATGACGGCACTCTTGGTGGCGAAGCGAATACAGTATTTAATGATTTACAAAAACTTATTCAAAATTTCTCTACAATAGGTCTTACATTAAATTATCAAAAAAGTGAACTTTATATAAATCAACAATTGAGTTTAGAACAAAAAGCCGAAATTAGTAAAAAATTTGATTCAATAGCACCGAATATAAAAATTTTATCTAAAGACTCGCTTCGTCTCCTCGGCGCCCCTTTGAACGACGAATCCTTACCCGCCTTCATTCAAGAAAAAATTGCAAAATTTTATGAATCATCCGTACGATTGGAAAACATATCACCGTATTTGGCTTACACCATCATTAAATATTGTATATTTATTCTAAATTTTTTATATTTTCTTAGAACTAGTTATCTTTGGAAACATCATTTCTTTTTAGAACAGTTGGACAATATTATTCGGTCAACCTTATCCAAAATCCTAAATTGTAATTTCACTGATCATTGTTGGACACAGGCATCACTTCCCATTCGTTTTGGCGGGTTGGGCATTCGTTGCGCTTCGGGTGTGGCGCTCCCAGCCTTCCTCTCTTCCGTCTATGGCACGTCGGAATTGTGCCTGAAAATCATCGACCCTAGTATGGGTCATACATTAATGACGAGTCTAGATGAAGCGAGGGAGGCCTGATTAGTTTTGGTTGGTCCCGGAACCGATATTCCTCTTGGTTAGTCATCGCAAAGGCTATGGGACGAGCCGCTGTGTAAACAGATTCAATTAAACCTTTTAAATTCTGTTTCTTGTGTTACACAGCGTGCTCGGCTCTTAGCGGCTTAGCTTAGCTTAGCGGCCAGAGTCGGGGTATTGGTTAAACGCCCTGCCTTCCGCAGTTATCGGCACACTGCTAGATAGAACCAGCTTCTGTCTAGCAGTATGTCTCAGGGTTGGCGCTAAGATTTGTGGGACACATCGCTGTCGTTGTGGAACAGATGTCGATCCCTTCGGGCATCATGGGCTGTCGTGCCAGCGCAGTGCAGGTCGCCTGTCACGTCACGCGGCTCTGTTAGACGTCATACGCCGCGCTCTTGTCAGCGCTCGTGTGCCTGCAGTGCTGGAGCCTTCCGGTTTGGTGCGCGATGACGGCAAGAGACCGGATGGTATGACGCTCATTCCATGGAAGAGTGGCAAGGCTCTGGTGTGGGATGCCACCTGCGTCGACACACTGGCGCCTTGTCATGTCTCCCGGAGCGCTGTCGAGGCGGGATCTGCTGCTGCTGCGGCAGAGAGTTTGAAGCGGCGAAAATATTCTTCTCTTGGGGGGAATATAGTTTTGTTCCTTTCGCCGTTGAAACTCTCGGCTCTTGGGGGTGCGCGGCTCATGGGGTCATAAGGGATCTTGCCCATCGCCTGCAAGAGTCCAGTGGGGATCGCAGGGCTGTTAGCCTCCTCCGCCAGAGAATTAGTCTGGCTATTCAGAGGGGGAATGCTGCCAGCATATTGGGCACTCTGCGCTCCAACGACAGCGACAATTTTTTAGACATATTTAATTTATAGGTAATTTATTTTAATTAGTTTTAAGTTTGTAAATAATAATAATAATATTTATTTACATTAGGACATTACACCGACGAACACAAAAACCTAAACAATAATACAAAACTTAGAAACTAACAAAGAAAAAAACAAACTTGAAACTAAAGAGGCCTGTGCAAGCCGGTGCAACGCCAAATGCAAAAGGACCTGCCTCAGCTAAAATGCTAGTAACAAGGCACAGTTGTCCATGTAACCAGCGCTGTGTTTCAGTCAGGTCCAAAAACATGTTAACCAATATTTTGTTAGTTTTAATTCCTTGTTTTATTGTATATAACTTAATTTGAATTTATGAATAAAAGATAATACATATATGCATAATATATAGTTATGCATATATATTTATGTATATGTGTGTGTGCGTGTGTATATAACCTCAAACACCAAAATGATTACTCATTGTTTTCAAAATTTCACTTATTGAACTAAGAAATAACTGGTCTGGTGTGATTATCTAGCGGTTTGGCTGTGATTGCTAACAAAATGGACGTGCTCACAAGCTGGCATTAGCCCAAGACTCAACGCGATCTATTGAAACTCGCTACTCGCGGCGGAAGCATAAACTCTCCATATAAATATGTATGGCAAGATGGCGGCCCTAAATTGGGTGTTTTATACTTACGAAAACTGCAGTATTATGAATAAAACAGCACCTAATATGTTTTTAGTCAAACTACTTAGTATTCAGAGAACACATTCCTGTATATTGTGATTTCAGATTTTACTCCGTGACGAAATAAACGAAAAAATACAAAACCCTGTTTGCGCCATTTTGCTTATTTTTATCAACTTTATACGTATATATTTACATAATTATTGATATTTAACTCTTGAAACTACTTCAGTCATTGATTTTAGTATTTCATTATGCTGCCTTGAAAGTATGATATGTTTAAATGTACGTGTTATTAATAAACATAGTTAGTCTTAGCACAACTCTCGTGTTTGATTGACTCTCCCAACGCTACACCCTACATGGCGACCCTGCCTTGTTTGGTAATGCCTACTCGCGTTCGCACCGCGCGTTTCTATAATAAACAGCTATAAGAACTTTAATAAACTATGTCATTCGAAAATACAAAGTGCCCCGAGTGATAAGCCCACGGACTTTCTAACCCAAGTGGGCTACAGTAACAAAATCTATAACACAAATGTAGAGCTGCACATAGGCATGATTTCTTGGTGTTTTCTGGCTATTGTCTTGCTATTTGTGATCGTCGCAATCGTCCTCACGATCCGTTACTGCTATAAATGTTTCAACCAGCGCGTCGAGCGTGGCATCGACGCCGGAGTACTCCGTTTCCAGAAGGTCTAATACCACTACTTCGGCCGACCAACGTTAACCCAGCAGCAGCAACGTCAGCAGCCCATATAACGTTAAACCACCCACCCCGCCCCGATCGTCACCAGTGCTAGTATGTGCAACTGACATCATAAACTATGCGTTACGATACATAATTAAATAACAATCAATCAAGTGAAAAAAGTGAAAGTGAAAAAGTGTGTGTGTGTTGAATGTGTATAGTTATGTTATAATTCAAAATATATTACTTAGGCTTCAGATGGCATAGAAATAAGCACATATATGCAAAGTATAATTTTAGAACAGTTTAGTTATAATATTTGTTCGATTTTATGGCTGAAGATATCAATACTATTTTAAAAAACCTATCAAATATAGGACAATACCTCATTAAAAAGTTATTTGAGGCAAATGAATTATTACAAGAGTATAATGCGTATTTGGACAAAGTAAGCCACTTATTTATAGGTACCGAGGCACAAACGATTATCCATGACCAATGCTCTCAGTTTAAGGCTCTATACAAGGAGATTAGGTTGCTGTGCACTTCAACAGAAGCGGAATCTCATCAAATAGAAACTGAGGTAAGTGATTCCTTTAGAGACTGTCAACCTGAAGAAACCGAATCAAATAGAAAGAAAAGGTTCGATCGAAGAACGGTTTCGATCTAAAATTAGCTCTAAGCCTTTTGCCGGTAATGAACGATAAAGAAAAGAACACTAAAGAATTAATTGATAGTATTGAATATTATAATTCTCTTTTATCGCAAGAAGCACAATCTCAATTAATAATGTTCATACTAAAGACCCGTCTGTCTTATTCGGCCAAACTTAAATTGAACAGTAAATACGACACAACCTTAGAACTACTAAAGTATATGCGTAGGCATCTATTACCTCAAAAATCGGCTACAGCCATACAAACTCGCCTGCAAAATTGTAGACAATTAGAAAAATCAGTTGCCGACTTTGGCAAAGAAATTTCAGAGTTCTTTGTCGACCTTACCCTTTCTCAGTCGGATGGGAACGCAGAGCATTACAGTATTTTAATGCCACTGAATGAGAAATTAGCTATTAAGCGGTTTTCGGAAGGTTTACAAAATAGTCGCTTGAGTACAATTATAACTGCTCGTAATTACAGCAATCTAAAAGATGCTATACAGGCGGCACAAGAAGAAGATATGGCATCAACTTCAGCAGCCCATATAACGACCATGTACCAACGGTTCCCACATCATCAATTCCAGGTCTTGGCGAGGACAACGAAGTCAGCGAGGGTGTGGAAATAGATATTTTTATTTTCCTCTATCTTCTTCTTTTTGCCCAAACAAGCAGATGAAATAGCAATATGATTCTGTTTGCAGTTAACGCATACCGCATCCTTAACATCTTTCGTACAATCTTTATAAGAATGATCTTCACCACATATGGAACATCTTTGATTATTTTTACAACATTTAGCTATATATGTCCGAATCTCAAACATTTAAGGCTACATCAAACATTTGAAATACCACGAGTCTATGTCTACATGATCTGGCAGAATGTTAGAACTGAAAGTTAGAGCTACTGTTTGTGTAGGAACAATATTTATATTTGCATCATCATCTTTGTTCCTGCGCATGAGACGCCGTACCATTATTATATCTTTTGAACTGGATATGGTATTATAAATATTTTTATTTGACATATATGCAAATTATCGCCATTGCAGACTAAACGGGCACCTATTCAAGCTCGGAATCACGGATAGCCCCCTGTGCAGGGGCTGCATTGACTCCACTGAAACCATTGGCCACGTTGTCCTGGAGTGCGGGGCCGTGGCTGAAGAACGGGCTAAAATCCTTGGGAAACCGGGGTCGCATCGGGAAGCCTGTGAAGACACTAGGCGTCTTCTGCGCTTCTGGCAGGTGCTGGGCTGGCTGGAATAGTCAGCGACATCACGCAAAATGGTCCCAGTGGGGACTAATTGCGGAAACCACGGAGCCCAATAAACTAACTAACTAACTTGATATATTAATTTGTTTTATTTGAGTTTATGGCTCTGCAACCAAAGACCGTTACAAAAGAAACCTACATATAATGTATCGAGCCGTATGGCACAGTGAGTTCTAATTTTGACGTGTTTACTGGCAACACTGAATTACGCAACTGTGGCGACTAAAATAGGCCCTATCACAAGCTCTCTTTGAATGTGATCTTATGATCTAAGTATAAATTAAAAAAACTATTTCAATGATTAATAATTAACGAGACTTATCCTTTTAATTATATATTACATATATTATGTGTTCCTTCACTCTGTCCGCAATAGAGCGTTTAGTCTGTCCGACGTAGGATTTCCCACAGCTGCAATCAATCTTATACACACCCTTATATCTTATATCATGAGTATAAATCGCGAATCTCTTAAAACTATTATTTCAAACATGGCACTGAGCATTGTCTTTACATATTTTTTACCGAGGTTAGATCAGCGGAGACCCTAGCTTGGAGAAGGACTAACAAGAAACTCCGGAAATCAATTTATTATAATCACCCTTAACAAACATAAAAATTACAAAGAGTGAGCAAAAAACACAACGCTGGTAATACTAAATTTACCTTTCATTCAAAATAACACGCAATGGCGGAAACGTCAAATTCAGTTCCAAGTTTGCCTACTGCCAATTTATGTGGCGCGATCTCTAGGTTATGTTTATTAATCCCCTTCAAATAGTGCACATGCAAGAATAATAACATGGTCAAGTACACAAAGTATATTTAAATTAATTACTGAATGTTGCTTAAACATATGGAATTCTCTGATACGCCTTGTTACACGCTCTATGTGAATCCGCAAACTAGCTATTATTTTTGTTTGTCGTACTTGATCTTTGTGTTTACTTGGCTGTGACGTCACGCAGATCATATGGCGTCCGCCATTACAGAAACGGCGTTTTTAGCGCGAATATTGTAATTTAAATTTTAACTCAATATTTTACGGAAAATACTGCAAAATTTGCAGAAATATACATGTGGTGTATTAATCATATACCAACGAATAATTTGAAACAATTTTTCAAAATCAGTCAAATAGCCTATTCCCGCTATCGTTGACAAGGCGCAATTCACTTTTGGAGGGATGTCACCCATCCCTCCTGGGATCAGGCTCCTCATTCCCCACCATGACCGGGATCCTCGATGCCCACAATAACTATGAGATAGGCTCTAGTTATGCACTATTAGTAATTAAAATTGAAATTTTCACCAAAAAACAACTTTCAACTTTTAGGTCAGGTTAGCCAGAGTCTCCTCAACTACACACAGCACCAGTGTTACCAGTCGGGTCTTGTCAGAAATTACCTAAAATATAAAAAAGTAACCTTTTTGGGTACAAAATAACCTCGTATAGTTTTATTGGAATGGTATTAAAACTTGTCAGTAATTCGACGTAGCTCAGTAATTCGACGTAGCTCAGTTGTTTGGGACTTGGCTCTGTATCAGTGGGTACAGAGTTCAAATCCCGTTTGAGCATGTACCAATGGAAATGAATTTTAATGAATTTCTATGTACATTTACGTAATAAAAAACAAATTTACGAAATACATCGTATTATACGGTGAGGGAAAACATCGTGAGGAAACCTACCTGTTCGGCGAACAGATAATAGTGCTTGGAAATGGCGACATGGCTGACCACATGTCAAATTGAGTATCTGGTTAACACGTGGGTTCAAGGTGTCCATAGAATTACTACCTTCGCAATTGCGGAGATGGACACCTGAACCTCTGACTACCCCGCAAGGGTTAATGGTCGTAAATGCGTTTGTCGTTTGTTTTTTTTTTAAAGTTGATAGAATAGAATGTTAGCTGTATTGACTTTTGAAAATATTGATGAGTTTTTTTCCTTTAAATTTGGCAACATGGGATCTCTTTTCTGATCTGCCATTTTTAGCATTTTACTCCAGTATTCTTCGACCGTCAAGTCAGTTGACATGTTCAATTCGCTGAAGTCAAGAAAAGCATGTTTCTTCCACTCTTTATGTAGATTTTCTGTATCAGTAATATTATTTGGGAATCTTTTTATTACGCATGATAGATCTTTTTTTTCAAAACTGTGTGCTTTGATTTGATCTAGAACATTTTCTAATAAATCATAAAGAGGATCTACAAAACTGAAGCGTTTTCTTATTTGTGCTAAAGCTTCGATATAAAAAAATAAACATGTTTTTCCGAAATCCGCAATTTGTGGTGGTGGTATTTCTTTCGAAAATTCATCGAATGATGCCAGTCCTGCCTCATCTAAATATATCTTCTCTAGTGGTAAATAGAATCTTGGATTGGCATACTCTATTTTGTAGGCAGTGGTCTTACAATAACTGAAATCCAAATAATTACTGGCTATTGTTTAAATTAAATTGTATACTTCTGGTTTTAATTGATAGAGCAATAGTTTCTCTGGTTGAAATAGTCTATAAAAGTCATTGAACAGATTTAGTATGTAAGACATAAACTCGAGATATTTTTTTGTAAATGTATTATTTAGTCTTGCAAGTATAACTTCAGTTATTTTGCTCGGATCCTTCCAATTTGAGGGACCCTCCGAGTGCCTGATATTGTTCCAAGGTTCTATTGACACATGCCTCTAACGATAGCCACCTTGTTGTTGCCGGGCTTAATATCTTATGAATGTCAACTCTTTTAATTTGTTTTGCGTCTTAGCGCTTCGGCTAAAATGAGCTCCAATACTTTTTAAAAGTTCTTGGTAGCTCAAGGCACGCTTTGGATGCCACGATATGAATCATATGGCAGCTACACTTGATGCATGCAATATACGATATTTTTTTTTCAAAGTCAAATGTTTTTATTCAATATAAGTACAAGTACAGTAAATTCAGTGAAAGTCAAAACATTTGCCTGACACTGGTTGTCTCTTGGCATTGAAATTCTACCGTTGGTTCGGAAGCCCTGGCGCGGAGAAGAACCAACAAAAAACTCCGCTTTCAGGATTTTTTTCCCAGTGCCAGTTACAAAAACAAATTATAAAGAAACATAATTTTCTATGCACATATATGTAGCTTAGATGCACTCATTGCTAACCCTGAGCATCGGCAAGGTAGGCCCCGACCGCGTAGTAAGCGCCCCGGACTAGTCGGCCTCTAACTATAGTCTTAAATTTAGGTAAGGGCAATCGCGTAATCCAGTCCGGTAAATGATTATAAAACGCATCGGGATTCGAACCTAGGACCTTTCTCATACGAAGTCCGCGGTCTTACCCACTGGGCCACAGCCGCTTCAATACCATATAAAAACCAGATAAACCTGCTAATGACTATAATTCATACAGACCCATATCATTATCATCTTGTGTGGGTAAATTATTTGAATATATGTTAAAGTTTAGAATGGAAAATTATTGTGAAATAAACAATGTCTTTCCTAATCAACAGTTTGGTTTCCGTAGAGGAAGAAGTGCTGCCGAAAGTTTTGCTTGCCTTACGTCAGACATCAAAAAAGCTTTTTTCTATCATTCATTTGTAGCTTGTGCTTTATTTGATATCAGTGGGGCTTTTGATAACGTTAACCCTTCTGTATTAGTACAAATCCTCAATAAAATTCACATTCCGGGCAAAATTTGTAAATGGATTTTAGATTTTTTATATGAACGGATAATGAACATAAAATTGAATAACAATTTGCATGGCCCTCGATTTGTCTATAAAGGAACAATGCAGAGTTCTACTATCTTACCTCTAATATATAACTTGTATACCTCTCTGATTAAATGTTATTTGACTGACCCTTCTGTCAAATGCTTATTATTTGCAGATGATATAGTTTTGTACAGGGTGCACAAAAATCCAAATTTAGTTATCAAAAATTTAAATAACGGTTTAAGTCAAATAGATTCATTCTACACTCATTTAAATCTGAGCATTAATGTAAGAAAGAGCGAGGCAATGCTATTCAGCAAAAAAGATAAGTATAGTTCCTTAGATACAGTATCATATCAAGGTAAACCACTAGTTTGGGTAAATGACAAAAAGTTTTTGGGTGTACACGTAGACACCAAATAAAAGTTTGAAAAACATATTGATTACATTATAGGTAATGCATCAAGGGGACTAAATGTAATGCGCTCATTAGCAGGGGTGCACTGGGGATCAGATCCAAAAACTCTTTCCACCCTGTACAAAAGTATAGTAAGAAGTCATTTTGACTATAGCTGCTTAGACATTTTCCAAAACAAAGCTCTCAGAATTATAATTGGAGCAATGTGTTCCACTCCAATTCATTCTATGGAATCAGAATCCTGGGCCCTTACTCCACTAATTCATTTTAGCCACAATATTACTTCAGTATCGATACTGTAATAGTTCAGTGGCCGTAATTTGACACTTTTGGCACTCCACTAACAAATTTTGGCCACTGAGGCGCTATCGAATTACATCTGAAGTACTTCTGCGTCTGACGTACAAAAAAGCTACTCCACTAATCAAACGTGCCTCAATATTAGTTCAATAGCCTTCATTTTGGTACTCCACTATTGCCATTTCTATACTTGATATGGTCAATATCTAATGTACACTCACACACTCAGTTAGAGATCGCCCCACATAAATTGGCAGTAGCCAAAATTGGAACTAAATTTGACGTTTCCGCCATTGCGTGTTATTTTGTATGAAAGGTAAATTTAGTATTACCAGCGTTGTGTTTTTTGCTCACTCTTTGTTATTTTTATGTTTGTTAAGGGTGATTATAATAAATTGATTTCCGGAGTTTCTTGTTAGTTCTTCTCCAAGCTAGGGTCCCCGCTGATCTAACCTCGGTAAAAAATATGTAAAGACAATGCTCAGTGCCATGTTTGAAATAATAGTTTTAAGAGATTTGCGATTTATACTCATGATATAAGATATAAGGGTGTGTATAAGATTGATTGCAGCTGTGGGAAATCCTACGTCGGACAGACTAAACGGTCTATTGCGGACAGAGTGAAGGAACACATAATATATGTAATATATAATAAGAAGGATAAGTCCCGTTAATTATTAATCATGTTTGAAGTAGTTTTTTAATTTATACTTAGATCATAAGATAACATTCAAAGAGAGCTTGTGATAGGGCCTATTTTAAATAGACATATTTTGACCTTGATATATTAATTTGTTTTATTTGAGTTTATAGCAATGCAACCAAAGACCGTTACAAATGAAACCTATAATGTATCGAGCCGTATAGCACAGTGAGTGCTAGTTTTGGCGTGTTTACTGGTAACACTGAATTACGCGACTGTGGCGACGCCTCCAACTGCCAATTTATGTGGAGTGATCTCTAGTAGTTTTAGTTTCTGGGAAAAACATTAGAGATCGCGCCACATAAGTTGGCAGACGGCAAACTTGGAACTAAATTTGACGTTTCCGCCATTGCGTGTTATTTTGTATGAAAGGTAAATTTAGTATTAACAGCGTTGTGTTTAATTTTTATGTTTGTTAAGGGTGATTATAATAAATTGATTTCCGGAGTTTCTTGTTAGTTCTTCTCCAAGCTAGGGTCTCCGCTGACCTAACCTCGGTAAAAAATATGTAAAGACAATGCTCAGTGCCATGTTTGAAATAATAGTTTTAAGAGATTCGTGATTTATATTCACAATAGAAGATATAAGGGTGTGTATAAGATTGATTGCAGCTGTGGGAAATCCTACGTCGGACAGACTAAACGGTCTATTGCGGACAGAGTGAAGGAACACATAATATATGTAATAAGAATATTATATATAATAAGAAGGATAAGTCCCGTTAATTATTAATCATGTTTGAAATAGTTTTTTTAATTTATACTTAGATCATAAGATAACATTCAAAGAGAGTTTGTGATAGGGCCTATTTTAAATAAACATATTTTGACTTTGATATACTAATTTGTTTTATTTGAGTTTATAGCTCTATAGATCTAAGTATAAATTAAAAAAACTATTTCAAACATGGCACTGAGCATTGTCTTTACATATTTTTTACCGAGGTTAGATCAGCGGAGACCCTAGCTTGGAGAAGAACTAACAAGAAACTCCGGAAATCAATTTATTATAATCACCCTTAACAAACATAAAAATTACAAAGAACACAACGCTGGTAATACTAAATTTACCTTTCATACAAAATAACACGCAATGGCGGAAACGTCAAATTTAGTTCCAAGTTTGGCTACTGCCAGCTTATGTGGCGGGATCTCTAGTAATGTAATTCTTAAAATAAAACGGCTGGTATTTAAGCTAGAAATATAAGTACCTAGAATAGTACCTACCTATTTCAATATATTTAGCTACCACTTTGTAAGTTTTACTGAATAAGTATTTATTTTTATTGTATTGTGCTTAGGCCATACTATGTTAGTAAAAAACATTATTGTATTGTTGTACTTAGAAAATGTATATGTACCAATATTACAACTATCTAAGTAAGAATTCTGAGGAATGAGTGAACTGATTTAGAATAGGATTTTAAATTAAATATGAATGCGAAAAATAATGAAATGTTTGGAAGCTTCTTGTGTTTTTTTTTTGATCACACTTAGGTAGATACGTCACATTACATGAACACACCAAAATTAACCTATAGGTGTGAAAGGAGGTGAACTAAATTAAATCACGGAAAGAGCATTTCAGTAAAAGCTTTGCCACCTACACAAATCCTTTAGCAACGTATCATTTAGTACGAACGTACTACGTTAATATTTGTACAAGTATATAGGCTGAGTTGAAATGAAGCTTGGAATCCTAGACTTGAAATGAGCAATTTTCTCGCCCATGCATGAAATCTATGAACTAAAAGATCTACTACAATACCTTTACGTCTCTTTATTACTTTTAGGATGTAGAGAGACTTACAAATGTCCAAGGTCACTTTTAGCATTTGTGTGATGTGATAAGGAGGATATGTAACATTGGTGACAGGTGGCTAATCCATCGCCAAATATATTCCCTTGTCTTTTAGTGTCTATTATATGATATAACATACGTTTTTTAAGGATTTACACATACGTTTATCACATATTGTTATTTATTCATGAGAATTGCAAAGATATGTTATATTCTCACGTATGTGTACGTAAAAAATACACTTCACGATTATTATCCCATGCGGGGTAGTCATATGTGCATGTTCATACTTTTGGAGTTAATGATTCTGCGGCAACAATGAACCCACGTGTTAAACGGTTCTTCAGTATCTATAATGATATGTCTGCCGACTGAATATTATCAAGAGATTTTGTCTCACCTTACTTGTACCGAATACATTACGAATCAGCTATAAGTACTGAAATTATAAATTGAAAACTAAAAAATGTACTGAAAGTACTTACTTAAATAAATAAAACCTTGCTCGTAAGAAATCTAATTGAAAATATTATAACTATTTTTAATATACTCTTTTATACGATTTCGGGGTGGATCCCAGATTCAGTTATCAAATTAATACAAAATAATTCATTCTGAAATGTATGATACGGATTAGCCTTCGAGTCAAAATCTACATAACACGTGCCCTCCGTTAATGGAAGGGTGTTAATCGTAACTGGAGCCTCTAGATAATCATCTTACACGGGTTGCCATTATTTTAAGAGTTGATTAGCAATCATAACTAATTGAATCTCTGATTTGAAATAATATCAGTATAGAGATTAATAGCATAAAATGTATCTTAAGGGTATTGTATTCCAAAAATAAATTCACGAACTGTCAAAAATCCGAAGTTTCTAGCGCAGCGGTGCTGAGTACCGTGCGAGTAAGTGCTGTTTTTAGCGGCCGGACAGAATATTAAATATAAAAAGGCGCAAATTTCAAAACATCGCGACACGTTTACGGGAGTCTTATATTAATAATAGAGTTGATTTTTAAACTAAATAGTGTGACGATTGCAAGAAATTTTTTTAACTGATTTTTTAAATAAATAAAATGTACATTATCTATCTAGCATAAAATAAACATTTTGATTCGACAATCCAGACCGACTTCTTAGCAGATTTTCTCTGTCGAGCGTGACAGATAGTTTTGATCATGACGACGCGCCGCCTACGAATATGTACCAGGGGCGCAGACTTTTAAAGGCGGTCAGTCGTACGAAAAATGTAAATGTCTCGATTTCCATACTGATTTCTTTTGATCCTGATAAACTACTATTATACAGTCAATTATTAGTTTGTGTTATGTAATGTCAATAATGTTTTTGCTGAAATATTGGGTAATTATTTGAATCGCGCTATCGCGTAGTTGTGATCGTAAATAATAGGATTTTACGGTTGTGATTTATACACCGGTTCTCGTTCTATCACCGAAGTTAAGCACAACGGAGGCGTGGGAAGTAATTGGATGGGTGACCATTTAAATTGTTCACGTGCTGTTGTTTTAGTGAGGGAGCTTGGTTTGGTTATGTAAGGACTTAGTAAATCATCTATTGGCTATTGATAATCAGGTAACGATTGGGATTCGACTCTACATCTGACTACCCCGAAAGGGATGTGAATGCATATTTTGTATATAGGTTTTTTGTATTCGTCTGTCGGGTAACGACACGACGCGACGTAGCCATATCAATCGAGATCGGCGGCAGCGACGTAATGTGAGCACAGTATTTTGTACCTATTCAGGATTATAAAACTATAAACAGAGATCCCGCGCACTCGTAGATAGTTTTCAGTTACTTTAGTAACTACGATTTAATTATAAGCATTTTGTCACGATGATGTGTATTTTCGGCATACTCAAAACACATACACCTGACCTGACAAAGCGTACCTACCTACTTTATTATTTGTTAATTTGATATAGTAACAGTCTGGCGTATGAAAGTGGTAAGATGATTATTAGCTCTCAGAAACTGTAACTGTCAGCTATTCTTTTACGTTTCAGCCGCTGTAAAATAATAATAATAAATCGTAACAATTAAAAGCAATACCTTGGATATAAGAATGCTTTATAGCATTCTTATAAAAAAAAATTCTTGTAAAAGTAGCTATTATTAGCTACTTTTACGTTTTGACATATAAAACAGAAACTAATAATTGGTTGTGTAAAAGTGGTTTGTTAGACTCAAGAGAAATCTGGTTGGGAATCTAGAATTTCTTACATGTTTTAGTTATTATTTGTTATCGAACTTAGTGGATTTACATAACATTTAGTACTTGATATTATAACATATCAAATCATTTTTTATAGCGGTTTGTTGTAAATACTATGAATACATTTGATATCATTTCTAAACAGTATGCGTCAAGTTAGTTTACTATGTTCTCACAGATACCTACCACCTTATTCTAAAACAAAATCGATGTTTTGTTATAGAAACAAGTCCGTGTAAAACAATTGCAGCCCCTTGTTTATCTCTGGGATAAATACTTTTGAGGTTACCTTTCTGTTTTAGTAGTGGCCAAGTATGTTTTTATATCTAAAATAAGTTAAAATCAAAGCTAATATAAGTCAATATTATGAATTAGATTTCTTGCAGATAAGTTGTTGTTATTTCATTTGTAAATTCTTATGCTATGAGTGACGAAGCATTTTTCTATAAATATCGATTCACAAAGCAATGCGGCGGGATAATAGGGGATATTTTATGTAATGTTATTTATGTTTGCGATATAAACAGGTTCCACGCTACGATAGTTTCAAAAACACTGAAATAAATCACATCAAACTTGATATAACAAAATCATAACAAACTTTACTGTCATGGCGGATGCACGTTCCGTGTATCAATTGAATTGTAAACGAAACAAACACTAATAAATTATAAACAGATTATTCAACTACTTATTATTTATTAATATATATTAAAAACATTGTAGTCATAAATATATAAAAGTAATCAATATTTAAATAATTAATCACTTGTGGTAAATAATTGTAATTTTATAGTAACAATAAGAAATAGTGTATTGGAACATACTTGAGTGAGTACCCTAACCCGACCTCCTGTAGGAGTCTGTGAGCCTAGTACTGCGCTTGTATTTTCGTATGGTTTTGAGCTGGAAAAGAACTTCGAAAAAAATAATTTCTTCGATTTATGCGTAAAGTTTGACGAGACAAACAAATACCTACATACTACTGAGCAAAATTTTGGGCAGCAATTTGTCTCTAAAAAATTGCTCCGTGGTCTACCCTTCTTGAGACAGATGAGTCTGAGTCGTAAAAAAATCAAAATCTAACCATCTCCCGTTCTTTCCGTATATAGAAGGAAAGAAAGAAAGAAAACACTTTATTCACTGCACCACAACTACACAAATTACATCAAACACACAAACAATAAACATCAAGAATGAATGAAAACCAATGATGCAGTGAAAAGGTGCTGCCTCAGTATACGATGCAGCTAGGCTGCATCACTGGTCCTCCGGCAGCACCCGATTCGAAAACTGTCACAAGCTGCATATAGTAAAGATAATAAACGTACACACAATTATATAATTCTAATAAACATCGCAATAATTACTTACATACATAACTTTTATATAATATATTTATAAATAAATTTACAAATATATATATATATATAAATATACATACGCTTGTAAATATATTTACACATACATATATAAATCAATTCAGGAACATACTCGTATTTAAAGAAATACATATACATACCACTACAACACATACATCCATATAAAATAGACAATATAAACTCAATACCTATATATCCAGTACATCACAATTATCACTCAACCACACATTAATATATTTAATATACAGACATATTAAAACAAACACATTTATATAAATATCTGGTATTTGCACCGACAATGTTAGACATAGGTAGGATTTAGGGTAAGGATTTCTGTTGCTCCAGCAGATAAGCCTTAAACCTACGGCAGAAGACTGTCCTAGAAGCAACGTCACGGATAGGTGGCGGTATATCATTCCAGCACTTGAACGCAGCGAACTTGAAACATCCCCGAAACGCTGCCGAATGGTGCACTGGCAAAGTAGCCCTAACCTTAAAGTGACGGGGGGTTCGTTGACCATTTGAGTTTTTGGTACAAGTAAGAAGGGCTCTCCGACCGAATGACACCAAACAACAACGCCGCGAAGTGCAGCCGCCTCAGCGACTGCATGTTCAACAAGTTCGCGTCGATCAAGTACGGAGTGATGCGGGATCGGCGAGGTATATGAAAGCAAAAACGGGTGCATGCGTTTTGAACCCGTTGGATCAGTTTCCTAGTTCGACCAAGTATACAGCTACCATAAACAACATCACAGTAGTTAAGCCTCGACAGTATCAACGTTTCACTCAGACAGACACGCAAGTCGACACTGAGATATTCGCGGATATTGTAAAGCACCTTTAAACGGTAGAAGCAGTTCCCAACCATACTGAGGACGTGCTTCTCAAAACGAAGCTCACCATCCATCAGTAAGCCC